>JAQZBX010011901.1:0-42020 GCA_029593785.1 Cabassous unicinctus
TACACCACCCAGAGTGGATGTCTAATTCACACAAGGATGCTGAATGGGCTGGCAGTGGCCAGGGGAGTGCAAGTGATGAGACTGGGTCATGAGGGGTCTTGAAGTTGAAGTAGGGATATGGCAGATGCTGTTGAGGTCCTGGATCTACCTGAGTTCATCTGCAGCTGCAAGAAGTCCTTGGAAAATTGACAGCTTCCCACCATCTCTGTGCTGCTCTGCCTGATGGCTTTACCCAGCACTGCTGGAACTCAGTCAAGAACAAGCTGGATCTGACGTGTGGGAAAGTCAACCCCACTGAGGGCCGCTCTCAACCGATGGGGTCACGAGCAGTTGATAAATTGCTAATCCTGCTGTTCATGGTGGGATGGTTCTGAGACACGTTCTAGATGGTGCCTAAGAGGGCTTCCACTGGGATTGAGCCCAGTTGCCCACAACAGTAGACAGCTCATGAACACGCAACTATTGGCCTTTCTCCTTTCCCTCCCTCCCTGTGCTTCCTAGGATTCCTCCCAGATAAATGATCTGCACCAAAGTTCTTGTCTCAGGGTTTGCTTCTTGGGTGTGTGTGTGTGTGGGCAAACCAATATAGGGAGTTTGGCCTTTATCCCGAGGGCAATGTAGAGTCGCTGCAGAATTTTAATCAAGGGAATGATGTCATTTCTTATTTTTAAAAGATTGCTCTGCATACCGGGTGAAAAATGGACTCAAGGAGGTAGAATGTTTAGGGTAACAAGGGTAGGTGAGGGGTGGAGGTGGCCTGGACAAGGATGACAGCAATGGGTGTGGATTAAAATGGAAGGATGAAAGAGATTTAAGCCATGCTAATCAACAGGACTTTACGATTGCTTGGTTGCTGTGGAGGTTGGGGAGGAGTGAGGCGTGCTGGATGAAACTGCCCCGGGAGAATGCATAGGGTAAGGAGAAAATAATGTGCTGGAAGGAGTTTTCTTTCAGATTTGAGCTGGCCCTTGAAAGATAACAAAACATTTTTAAAATCATTTTTCCTAAATACCCACCTCCATCATTATAAAGGTTATAGATATGCATTGTGGAAAATTAGGGAAATAATTTTTAAAACCCTATAATCCTATCAATCACCATTAAAAACTCAGTGTATATGTCTCCAGTATTTTACCAACAACTAGCCATCTAGATAATAAACTTGGAAACAAATTGTATATTACTTGGCATCTGGCTTTTTTCACATAATATGTTACTTACATATAAGCATTTTCCTGTCATTCTTTTAAAAATATGATTTTTATTGGCAACATGATATTTCATGTGAATGTACTATAAATTATTTAAAGATTTCTATTTGTAGGGTTTTGTCTTTCCCAACTTTTTGCCATTTTAGAAAACTGTATGATGAATGGAATAAATTACCAGCAGTGAAATTTCTGCATCAAAATGTATGAACATATTTAGGGTTCGATAATTATTGCCAAATTTGCCTAGAAAAGCAGTACCAATATACATCTCCTACTAGCTGGGTAGGACAGCTCCAGGAGCACAGGGGGTTGGGTCTGTTTTGGTCCATGCTATAGCCCCAGCATCTAGAAAGTACCTTGTCCTAGTAGATGGTCAATAATTACTGCAGGTTCAGAAATTAAGAATGAATGAAGCATGAGTGAGTGAATGTCATATCACACCCTCACTACATTGGTTATAATTATTTTTAATCTTTGCCAATTTAATAAGTGAATAATAATATATCATTGTCGTGTACCTTAACATTGCTTTGATTATTAGGTATAAGCCATGTTTTCCTGTGGAAGGTTAGTGGCTAGCTTTGGAGTTTGATAAGCTCCAAGTTCAAAGACATTTACTAGCTGTGTGACTTGTGTCTTCCATAGTCCTTCACTAAGCCTCAGTTACCATTTTAAAATAGTACCTCCTTTATAGAATCACTGTGCACTGTATGACGCTAATAGACACAGCACTAATCATAGTGCCTGCACACGATGGCGCAAATAAATATTGGTTATGTCTTAAATTGAGTTTTTGTATTGTCACATTGTCCTTTGCCCATTTTCAAAAAATTCATAGACTATTTTAAATATTAAGGATCTTAACTCTCTGACATATTTATTACAGTTTTCCTCACTGCTGTCAGTTACCATTTAAATTTGTTTGTTGTGACTTTTTAAAATGTACCAAAATGTTTATTTTATTTCTACTCCTATCTATACAGCTTTTCCTTGCTGATAACTTTCATTGCTTTGGTTCTTAAAATATATTTCCCCAGTCTAGTATCTTAAACATTATATTTAAGTTGTTTTTATTTTTTGTAGACTGTTTTTTAATAGTTCCATACAAAATGAACTGATCTACTTATTTTTATCTGTGTTGGGAGATATATTAATTAGGCTAGCCTAAACTAGTAAACAGTGGCTTCACACACAAAAAAGTTTCTTTCTCCTTCAGGTCAATTCTTTGAAAATGGGATGGACAGGGAGCTCTAACTGGTGACTCAGAGCTCCGTGTGCCCTCCATCTTGGGCCATGGGGTTGTACGGTCTCCTCGCAGGAAGATGAGTGATGAAGGAAACACAACAGCTTTTGATTGGCCTAGAAGTGACAAACATTGTTTTTACTCACAGTTCACTGGCCAGAACTAGTCACATGTGCCCAATATAACTGCCTGGGAAGCTGGGAAATTTAGGGAAGCATGTGGAATATTTACTGGTGAGCATCAACTGTCTATGCTAGAGTGAGGAAATAACCTAATGTTGTTTTTTTCCCTAAATAGCCAATTTTACGAGCTTCCTGTTTCTTTTTTCTTTTTTAATTTCAAGATATTTAAGAGTTAAAGTTTAACGAATAAAATGACATTCATATCCTCCAAATCCTAAATTAACAATTGTTAAGATTTTGTCATTTGTTTCCATTTTTTTAATAACAGCTTTATTGAACTGTCATTCCGTTACCATAAAATTTACCCTTTTAAAATGAACAAGTCAGTGGTTTTTAGTATATTTAGGGCCACGCAACCATTACCAACATCTAATGTTAGAACATTGTCATCACCCCCCAAAGAAGCCCTGTACCCATTAGCGCTCAATCCCCATTCCCCCCACCCTTCCTTTTTGTGACTGGCTTCTTTCACTTAGCAGAATGATTTCAAGATTCATCTGTGATTTTATTGCTAGATAATATTCCATTATATGGATACTCCACATTTTGTTTATCCATTCATCAGCCAATGGACATTTGGTTTTTCCCACCTTTTGACCATTATGAATAATGCTTGTATGAACCATTCATGTACAAGTTTTTGTGTAAACATATATTTTCAATTCTTGTAGGTAAACTTTTCATTTTAGTTATTGTACTCTTTAACTCCAAAATTCTACTTGGATCTTAAAAAAATTTTTTTTTTCATCTCTATTGATATCCTCTATTTGGTGCTACATCATTATCATACTTTATTTCTTTTCTTTTCTTTTTTTTTCTTTTTAAGATTTATTTTTATTTAATTATTTATTCCCCCCTTGCTGCTTGTGTCCATTTGCTTTTGCGTTTTTCTGGGTCTGCTTGTCTCCCTTTGTTGAGTCATCTTGCTGCCTCGGCTCACCGAGCCGCTGCGGGCCGGCTTGCCTTCACCAGGAGGCCCCAGGAATCGAACCCGGGGCCTCCCATATGGTAAACGGGAGCCCAACCAATTGAGCCACAGCCGCTTCCCAATATTTTATTTCTTTAGACATAATTTCCTTTATTACTTTGAATATATTTATAAAAACTGCTTTAAAGTCTTTGTCTGGTCTATGTCTGGTCTTCCTCAGGGATGGTTTCCATTGACTGCTTTTTTTCCTGTCTATGAGTCATATTTTCCTCTTTTAATGTCACATATTATTTTTTGTTGCAAACTGGATATTTAAAATAATATAATATGGCAACTCTGGAAATCAGATCCCCCCTTTTCCTTGGGGTATTTTTGTTGTTGCTGTTTGTTGTTGTTTTTGCTGCTTGTTTAGTGACTTTCCTGGAATGTGTAAAGTGTGTATTCTTTATCATTTGTGGACACTGATATCTCAGTTAGCCTAGTGATCATCTAACAATTGGGCAGAGATGTCCTTAAATGCTTTAACTAATAGGTCTCTCAGGTTTTACTGAGGGACTCTGTGTGGGTGTTGGGGCATGATCTTATAGCTCTCACAGGTAGTTTACAACTCTGCCTTAGCCTTCACTTCCTGCGTGTACAGGCCTCCAGGTCAGCCAGAGGTGAAAGATTAGGGTCTTTCCAGGTCTTTCCTGAGCATGCACACAGTCCTGAACATGTTTGTGGCCTACTGGGTCCCCAGGGAAATGTTGGAACGTTTCAATATCCGCTATGTATATCTAATTCTCTAGTATTTCCTTTTAAGTTTTTTTGGTCAACCTGTTGTTAGTTCCAAGCTGTATTGACATTTCAGGAGGCTACAATGTTAAACAATTATCACTGATTATTTTCAATAAACACCCTGACAATTTGCACAGAATTTCAAGTTCTAAGTCAGCACAAATAAAGACAAACCCTGGGAATGGACGTTTGCCATGGAGCCGCCAGACAGGTCAAAAGCAGGGCTTTTGGGGGGCGGAATTTACATCTCTATATTTTTAGGTCCCCCTATCTGTGGTGATTTGAAGCTGTATGTACCCCCAGAAAAAACATGTTATTAAATTTAGTCCATTCCTGTGGGTATGAACCCACATTGTAAATAGGTCCTTTTGATGAGGTTACTTCAGTTAAGAAGGTGTGGCCCACCTCATCAGGATGGGTCCTAATCCTATAAGATTAAGCCTTTATAAGCAGAGTGAAACTAGACAGATCCAGAGAAAGTCACAGAGGGAGCAGCCAAAAACTAAAATTCAACAGAGCCTGGAGGAGAAGGGAAAGCCCAGGAGACACTACCATGTGCCTTACCATGTGACAAACTAAGGACCAGGTATTGCCAGCAGCCAGCCCTAGAATGCCACATTCTTTGGAGAGAAAGCATCACCTCACTGATGCCTTGATTTGGACTTTCTTTTAGCCTCAAAACCGTAAGCTAATACGTTCCCATTGTTTAAGCCAACCCATTTCACGGTATTTGCTTGAGCAGCCTAGGAAGCTAAACCACTATGCAAACACAAGATATATGTTTCCAGTTACTTAAATGTTATAGATGATTATTTAAATTATTACATCATTTCAGATTCCTCTTTTCTAATCCCAGCCTTTTCTTTATTAATGAGAACCTCATTTACTCATTCATACATTTACTCATTTAAAAGTACTTGGCACCAGTGTGCAGGCAGAGTGCTAGGAGCAGACCTTGAGAAGAGAAACTTTGGGGGTTCAGGAGTTTGGGGAATTTAAAGCTTCAGTGGTATTGTGCTTCTGAAAATGCATATTCAGCACATGACTGTTTTCTCTCAAATTAGCTCTAGTGGAATCGCTATTTTTAGTTTCATGACTTTTCTTCTTAATAACAAGCTATTGTTGGAATGGCACATCGATTGCTGCTAGGGTCGGTAACTTTTCTCATGAAAAGAATGTGTCTTAAGAGAGGTGAATCGTTCTTCTATATTAATCATACACGAAGCAACATACTCCGAGGGGAAAAGAATTAATTCTGACAGAGTAAGGAGTGAAGGGAAGACGAGTGGTGGGAAAACTGGTAGCCCCGCAGGGGTGAAGTTTCATGTAAAATCCAAGGCCCATGCCTCCACCTCTTTCCCTATGTTTTTTTGTGTGTGCATGTGTGTGTGGGGGGATTTTGTTTTTGTTTTTTGGTAATGGTTACTTCTAAGTTAAAAAAATAAATTCCTTTCCTGATGCAGTTTCAGTTTCCTAGGGCTGCCATAACAAAACAACCCAAACTGGGCGCCTGAAAACAACAGAAATTTAATGTCGCACAGTTCTGGAGGCCAGAAGTGCAAAGTCAAGGTCTCCGTAGGGTCATGTTCCTCCAGACTCCATGGGGAAGAATCTGTTGCATTCCTCTTCCAGTTTGTGCCGACTTGCCAGCGAGCCATGGCTTTCTCTGCCTCCTTCTTCACATGCTTTCTCCCTCTGGCTCGGTGTCTGTGCCCAAATCTCCTTTTCTTGTAGGAAGAGCAGTTACATTAGGTTAAGACCTCATTTTCACTGGCCCAACTCCATCTGGAACCACCCTGTTTTCAAGTAAGGTCACCTACTGAAGTAATGATTAGAACTTTACCATAGCATGGGGAGGACACAATTCCGTCCATAACAGGTGCCTCAGGTAGGTTTTTTGGTGACTGGTATGGAGTTGGCAACAGAGTAGTTACAAGCCCATCACAAAGTTACACTACAGGCCTTCAGCCAGGGCACACAAATCGTTCTTTGGGCTCAAGGAGCCTTTTTTCTCAAGCAATGGCCCTTCTCTGGCATCTGCTGCACATCATACTGCTGGCAGTTTTGTAGCTTTGGAATTGTAGACTCATCCAACCCTCTTATTATTTCCCTGAAAAGGAAATTGGGGAAGCCTGAGAGGTACAGTGACTTGACCGAGACCACAGCATTTGTTCCCAGGACATCCAGGGCTGGAGCCCATTTGCAGCTTCCCAGCCAGGAGCATACATATCCCAGGGATGAAATCGTGTCAGGGACTGCTGGGTGATGAAACGGGGCTTTTTGTGCCTCGGTTTGGGCTGAGGCCCAAAGGCTAACATTAAACAAAAGGAGCCAAGTGGCCTCAACATTGTGAGTGACGGGGCTGTCCTGGCCTGGACCTGCTAAGGGCTGGGGTGCTGGGGTATTTAGAGTTGATGGAGGAGGATGGGGGCAGACTTCTGTTGCAGTTTTCTGACTACTGTTGCATTTCCCCCGGTGGAGGGGAAAAGGGCTATAAGGAGCCACTTGGAGAACTTGATCTGTGTAGCTGGATTTGGAGGGCAGGGTGGGCTGGGTCTGGCACATTCCTACTGGGGAAAGGCTGAGGCTGCCCGGGGAGTAAGAATGAGCATGAGAGAGACAGAGGAACCAGGCTGCCCTCAGCACGAGCTGCTCTTCCACCAACAGGGGCAAAAATGTGTGTTTCTCAGGCACCAGATAGGGACATGAAGCAGGAAGCCAGACTAGGCCTGCCTGGAGGGGAGTGTGTTCGTTTCCTATGACTGCCTGTGACAGCTTTCCACAAACTGAAAACAACGGAAATGTATTCCTTCACAGTTCAGGGGCCAGAAGTCCAAAATACGTTTCAATGGGACAAGGTGGAGGCCTGGCAGGGCTGGCTCCTTCGGGAGGCTCCGAGAAGGATCTGTTCCCTCCCTCCTCTGGCTTCTGGCTGCCAGCATTCCTTGGCTGGTGTCCACATCACTCCAGTCTTTGCCTCCATGGTCCCATTGCCTTCTCGTCTTCTGTGTCAAATATCCCTCCACCTCTTATAAGGATTGTTGTGATTGCATTTAAGGCCAACCTGGGTAATCCAGGATAACCTCCCTATCTCAAGATTCTTAATCATATCTGCAAAGACCCTTTTTTTCCATTTAAGGTAACTTTCACAGGTTCCAGGGCCTAGGATGTGGACATCTCAGTGGGACCATTATTCAGCCTCCCACAGGTAGGGACTCCCATTAGAGAGAGGCTGTGCTGGATGGGCAGACAGATGACCAGAGCCTCGGGGCTCAGAGGGCCTCCCTCATGAAGCGGGTGTTTTACAGGCCACCTCTGATTTCAGCAGCTGCGGAGGGCCCAGCCCTGCAAGCAGCCCTGCTGCTTGTGCCCAATATAAAGGAGGCACCAGTCTTTTCTGTCTTGGAGACTTCCCCAAAGCCTCTGAGAAGTGGCCTAGAAAGGGTGAGGGGGTAGTAAATGCACTGTGGGAGCAAGTCTCAAATAATGGTGAAAGGGAGCTGATGGATAAATGCCCCAGCCTGCTGTCTCTCAGGCAGACAGGTATTCTGGAAAGGTCCCTGAGACTCTGGTAGAGTAGAACCTCCATTGCCTGCAGTAGTGGCCTCAATAGTGCACTCTTTTTTTAATGGCATTTTTTTTTAGGAGGTACCGGGGATTGAACCTAGGACTTCGTACATGGGAAGCAGGTGCTCAAGCACTTGAGCTACATCTGCTCTGCTTTTTAATGGCTTTTAATCCTTCCCACTCTTTCATTTGAGTTTCCTGAGATTCCTACAATTGACTTGCATTCAAATCCTTGTCTCATGATCACCTCTGGGGGACCTAAACTAAGGCAACCCCCTCCTTTAGATTTGAAGTGTACGTGAGCATTTGTGAAGCTAGGCCCTTTCCCTACTATAGCACTGACCCCCCCATCCTTCTGGGTTTCAGATCTCTGTGTAATGCATAAACCACTTGGCCAAACTCGGTTCCGCCGGGGCCTGTTCCTCCTGCCAAGCAGAGTGCCTGTGTGCTGGCTGGGGCAGGAGTGGCTCACTCTTACGGGGCCGGGCCCCTCTGTGGCCCCAGCTGCTGCAGGTTTTCTTGATGTGAAGCTGACCTGAGATGGCTCAGGAGTCACTGTCCTGACCTGATTTTCCTGCTTCTGTAAAGATGGGGGCTTCGTGCTGTTACAGCCCGTCTCTGCTGTCCCTTGTCGTTCTCTCCGGTTCTGTTAGCAGTGCATCTCTGGAAACTCGGCGCATTTGCTGTGGGTCAGTGTGTTCTCTTTGCTAAATGATGCAGCAATAGTACAAGGTGGTAGAAGGACCTGGAAGAACTTGAAGGAATTTTCAGGTAAAGCTCATGAGGTTGCTGAAGATGGAACAGAGTCAAAATAATATTCATGGCCTGATAACTTGTGGTTTATGGAAAAATGGAACTTCTATGTTTTCTAATCATGTGTATTAAAGTAAGATAAAATACAATGTAAAATAACATTAAAAATTTTTTAAACATTGTTTTTCTAGATCATGGATTTCCAATCAATAACTCTTAGAGGCTTGCCTCAATAGTCAGATGGGTTTTTACCAGATCCTGGCACCTCCCGATACTAAAGTAATAGGAAGACAACTTGGATATTAAAACACAGAGCTGGGAAGGAACAGACAATCTTTTATCATAAAAAGGTTTAGGACATACAGAAGCAGGAGACTGATTTTCTGGTCTATTTATTTATTTAATTTTAAAAGATTTATTTGTTTACTTTTATCCCCACCCCCCAGTCCAAGGATGTAACCCTTCCTGTTTCCCCCCATCCAGCAGCAGAACTGTGGGATGGGGTGACTGAAAACAAGCCCTGTTGAAGGCCATGTCCCAAGAGGAGGCAGGACCTTAGTTCCAGGGAACTGGGCAGGGGAGACGGGCTTACAGGGCCTGTGGGCTCCAGAAGAGAAAAAGGAATGAGGATGAGAGGCAGCAGAGAAGGTCTGTGGAATGTTTCTTGCCTGCTGAGTGCACGTCTGGTTTGAGTCCCGAGACTCAGGGGTGGAGCCTGCCCCTTCTGCTCTAGGGGAAGGGTCCCAGTCATCCAGAGCCTCGCCGCTGGCATTGCTTGAACCCAAAGCAAAGAAAGAATCGAGCATTCTTCAACGTTGTGTGTGCATATGTACATGTTTTGCCTGGCTGAGGCAAAGAGGAAGACATCTCTCCAATGAACATCAGACACCTGGATTTCTTCAATTCTGAAGGTGGGAGGACAGAGAGAACTATGCATGGGTCTGACTAATCTGTCCAACCTTGTTTTCTGAGATAAGTGGCTCAGTGCCTGGGCTGCACTCTTCTTCTGCCATTTGTTTTGTACTGGAATTTATGTAATTCCTGCTAGATTTTTAAACAGTATATATTCGCTGTAGATTAAATGTGGACATTCTTTGCCACTCCTCCCATCAAGCGATGAAATCTAGTATTTGACAATAGAGTGTGGCAGGGTGTGCTCTGGAACTTCCGCGGCTAGGGAACAGATCTTAGGAAGCCTGCAGTTTCTGCTCCGTTCTCCATAAACACTCTGGGAGTCCTGAGCTGCCATGTAAGAAGTCCATCCTGAGTCCGCCACGCTAAAGAGGTCATGTGTGACACGTAGGCATTTTGGTCAACAGTCATGGCTGAGCTCAGCCTTCCAGCCATCTCTGCCAAGGTGCCAGGGTGTGAGTAAAGCTGTCTTGGATTCTAAGACAGCCTGCCCTCCACTGACCATCACCAACTAACCTCTCTGTTGATGCCATGTGGAATGGGAGCGTCACCCAGCCAATCCCTGCCTGAATTCCTGACCCACAAAATCATGAGACATAATAAAACGAATGTTGGTTTTTAAAAAAAAAGATTTATTTATTTCTCCCCACCCCCCCATTGTTTTTTGCACTTGCTGTCTGCTCTCTGTGTGTTCTTCTGAGTCTGCTTGTCTTCTCTTTAGGCGGCACCAGGAACCGATCCTGGGACCTTCCGGAGGGGGAGAGAGGCACTCAATCTCTTGCACCACCTCAGCTCCCTGGTCTGCTATGTCTCTTATTGTCTCTCCTCTGTATCTCTTTTTGTTGGTTGTCTTGCTGCACCAGCTCTCTGTGTGGGCCAGCACTCCGCGTGGGCCAGCTCTCTGCTCAGGCCAGCTCGCTGCATGGGCCAGCTTACCTTTGAACAGGAGGCCCCAGGAGTTGAACCCTGGATCTCTTATATGGTAGATGGGAGACCAATCGCTTGAGCCACATCCATTTCCCTGAATATTGTTTTAAGCCCTGTTTTGGAGCAGTAACATGGAGGAGAATGTGTTTTGGAGTCAGATCAGGACTCAAATTCTAGCTCTACTGTTTAATGAGCAATGTGATCTTTATTTAGCACGTTACTTAGCTTCTCTTGGCCTTAGTTTCCTCATGTGTAAAATAGAGTTATATCTGTCTCCTGGCTTCATTGTGAAGTTGGAATGAGGAAACCAATAGAAAAGTCAGGCACACAGAGCATGCTCAACAGGGTTCCTTTCTTCTCTTTTTAACCTTGTGATGGTGGCCATTTGCCACCGCCAACTCCACCCTCTCTGGCTTTTTGGGATTCCCAGAGAGGGGAACAAAAGCAAGAGCACCTGCCCATGCTTCCCTCAGGACTTCATGATCCTCCCTCTTCCGAGCTGCTCCCTGACATACCTGTTAACCCCTCTCCCCCCCACCCCCACTTTCAAGACTTGGGGGAAGGCATAGAATCCAAAGGCACACTCATAAAATACCTGGGAACTCCTGCGCTGGAAAAAAAAATGATCTACCTGACTTGACTTTTAAAATTTGCATTGACTTGAAAAGCTACTCCACTTTCATAAAGAATCAGGAAAGGAAATAAAAGGGAAAGAGGGAGTTACAAAAGAGAATTAGATAAAAAGCTACCTTGTAGCCCACAGGCCATCAGTATTTATTTTAAAACTACTGGAAGCAGGGAAAGGAACAGAGACAGAGTGGACAGAATTGTCATAACCAGGAACTAAATGGCCTAAAGGTCACCATGAAGCTGCCCAGGTCTACAGGCAGAGGCCCTTTCTTCCACCAGGCCGTGGGAATTGCTCCATGGCTGCTCCAGAGACGAGGCCCAGCAAGGGACGTTTCAGTGATTCCGACCCATAAACCACTCAGGCTTTCAAAGCCTGCTGCAGTTCTCTCATTTACTAGAAACAGCTGAAATGGGAAATTTATGAGCTCATGCTGCCCTCTCTCCTATATCTCAAGCCGAGTTCAACTCTACACAAGCCACAGAAGCAGTCTCCCTTGCTTCCCTGCCTACCGCCATTTTCACAAGCTTTACGTTGAAGGAGCTAATTTTGCATCCAGTCTCTGAGCCTGGACTCTGCCTTCCTCTAAGCCCTCACTTCTACCCAAGCTCACGTTCCAGACCCACGAGAGGTCTAATTTCAAGGCAGCGCTCTCTATTAGGCCCTGACTGAGGTTTGGGTCCCTGCTCCTTCCTTATGAGTTTGTCTAAATTCTGCTAGATCCTTTGGAATTGGAACCCTTATAAGTCAGCAGGCACGTCCAGAGAATTCTGGACACTCAGACCTCGGACAGGCCTGGTTTAGTTTATGGCCAAAGAAATGACAGTGGCTGATATGTGCATGTGTGGCTGTTTATAAAGCACTTTATAAGGTAGACTTCTGTGAACCCCACAATTCTCCAGTGAGGTGGGTATTAATCCCATTTTCTGAAGGAAGAACTGAGGCTTGGAGATGTTATGTGACTTGCCCAAAGTCACAGAGCTACCACGGGACAGAGATGGGCCTCAAAGTCAGCTTGTTTGGGCTTAAACCCCACGGTTCCTACCATTTCATTTTACTTCCTGATTACGATCGACATTAGGAATAAGCTCTCTGCCTGTCCTTAGGTTGGATTTTTAAGTAGGCAAGCAGGATTTTTTTTTCCCAAAGTACCCAGGTTTTTTTTTTTGTTTTTTTTTTTTTTCAGGTACTGGGGGCTGGGGATTGAAACTGAGACCTTGTATTTGAAAAGCTGATGCTCAACCACTGAGCCACATCGGCTCCCCTGCGTTGGCTTTCTTCCCCTGTTGTTTGTTTTTTTGGGGGATGCCCTGGGAACCGAACCCGGGACCTCGCGTGTGGGAAGCAGGCACTCAACTGCTTGAGCCACCCCTGCTCCCAGCTCCCAGCACCCAGCATTTTGAGTGGAGAACTAACTGCAGGGCATGGAAGTCACACAGATCATGATCAGCTCAGCTGCCACCATGTTCCAACTGATTGCTGTGAGTTTTTAAAGGGTATTAAGATTCCATTTATAGAACTCATCCCAGGTGCCTGGCCACCTGTGCTGGTCCCTTTACATACACATCACATTTCATCCTCATACCTGCTCTTCAAGAGAGAGAGAATTTTTCCATTTTTCAGAACTGAGAGCCTCACAGAGATCGAATAGCTAGAGAGTTGTGGAGCTGGGATTCAAGCCTGGTCCTTGATATAAGTCATGGCCACCTGTACCTCAGCTCCGGGCCCCTGCTTTGCCAGTCCTGGGGGTAGGGCAGAGAGAATCTGGATCCTTCAGCCTCTGCCTAGGAGACTGGTACCAACTCCCACTTTGAGTACACAAATGGCAGATTCCCCAGGCAGAGGGGCACGATGCTAGAAGACTCCAGATGGTGGTATTCACCACACAACTATTGAGGGAGCTTTGGTATAAGGATCCTCAGTAACGAGTCTGAGCCAGGCCCCCATCCAGCCCACCCAGCAGGCCACGAGGAGCTGTGGCTCGTTAGGGCTCCAAGGCGGCTCACAGGATTATTCCTCAAGATGAAGGATTATTTACGGTTTTCATCTTTATCCGCTTCTGAGGGTTCTGTGTTCCTGCTCTCCCCAAACTCCCCCTCTTCCCACCTCAGTATATCTGTAGGAGCTGAGAAACCCAGCACTTCCTCTCGAACTGGGAGAGGTTGTTACAACTAACGACATGTAAACGAACGCTCCTTCTCCCTAACTTTGGACTAGATCGCCAAGACGACAAGTTTGTAATGAATTCTGAGGTGACTTGTCCCCACCACCCCCTGAGTGGTCACCTCAACTGAGCAGGAAGTCTCAAGCGGCTTTTGTGAGAACGGGTCCCAAGCTTTGTCCATTTTCCATCCCAGGCCTGTGAGGGGAATCGGTAGCAGACTCTTGATTTTGATGAGGAAATTCTTTATTTAGCGAGGAATGCCTTGGAGTAAGCTGATTCCCATGAGCAGGCTTTCCTGAGAGCCAGAAACTACGCGTGGCGATTTCTAAGCAAGAAGATCAGCAAGGCAACGATGAGGCCAATCACAAATAAATCCCAGTATGGTCCAAGGGAGTTGTCCAATGTCATCCATTTCCATCTCACTGTAAACTGCTGGCAAGAGATAATTAGTCAAAAGAAAATCCAAGCCTCCTGCTCCATTCAGCCCATTAATCCTCCCCTCCCCCAAGAGCAACCGCCCCTCCCCATCCTCCTGTCTTCCTTCTGTCTTGGAAGACAGGACCTTTGCTTGCTTCCAGTTCTCACAGGAGCTTCAATGGCACCTTTAGAATAAGCCAAAAATTTATAAAATTTAATTTCTACTTTTTTCAAACTATAGTTCTTCGTGGTGCCACTTGCCACCTGCCAATTGCTCATCAGTCTCAGGTTTCTGATGACAAGAACTGTGTCTGGAACAAATATAGAGAGCACATGTCACTTTGATTAGGACTTTGAACATAGCATGTGCTGAAAAATGTCCACTGAATGAATTCATTGTTTTACTATGAGGTATCAACTCATGCTCGATTTAACAAGCAGAAACGCATGACAACTATAAGGCTTTGAAGTCTCCAGTTCACAAAAGACCCCAGGTAGGCCTCTTCATTCCGTCCCTAAGAGTTGCCCATTGGAGCTTTCAGAGAATTGAGACTTACTTGAAACAAACTTACGTTAAAAAACAGGATATCTCGGAGCAAATGCACAGTTTCCAGTTTCATGAGAGCAAAGAACACGGGTATGTGAGCATCTGGACTTGTCTGAGCAGCCATGTCATATAATCTCCTGGCCAAGTGAATATCCTAGAAATAGAACAGTCCAGAACTCATTACGTGCAGGTTCTTAGGGGTAAGTAAGCAGAAACCATTGTTTGACTATCCTAGTTTGTCTTTGGCAGGAAGAATGGCCCCCCAAAGATGTTCAGAGCTCAATCCCTAGAACGTAACATTAAGGGATCTTAAGATAGGAGAGGAGCCTGGATTGTCCAGGTGCAGCTAATCTAATCACACAAGCCCTCAAAGGCAGAGTTTTCTCTGGGCTGAGTGCAGAAGAGGAAGTCTGAAAGCTACGGCAGGAAGTAAAGTCAGAGATTCAAAGCATGGGAGGGACTCGTGGGGAAGGAGCCTACAGGAGAGAGCTCAGTCTTGAGTGCCACTTTGAGGGAACCGAAGCAGAGGACCCTGTCTGGTCCACTGGACTTCTGACCTACAGAAACTGTGAGATAATAATTTTTTTTGTTTGTTTGTTTTAAGTTACTAAGTTTGTGGTAATTAGTTACAATAGGTGTAGAAAACTAATACAATCTCCAAAAAGCTTTCTTGAATATCCCTGGACTAGCCTTTAGGTGTGATTTCAGCTAAAGGAAAAGGCTAGATACTGATAATAGTATAGTTCCTTAAACAAAAATACAAACAGTAATAACTAAAATTCTGAATTTTCTTCACAGTACTTACCAAACCTGAAGTTATAGAATTTGTCTTCTGATCCTTGAAGACAAGAACTCATACCATCTTGTTCAACCTAGAAATCCCAGTGCCTAATAAATGCCTTATAGGGTTCAATAATCTATAAGATGAATAAACTATTTAGTTTTCTAGCTGGAATTTGATTCCTCAAATGACATACTATGATTTTAGGGCCTTTAAAAAAATTATGGCAGATGAAAAAAACATGCTTAATTTGCACCTACTTATGGCTTATTTTGTTTGCTTATTTTTTTGTTTGCCCAAATAGAGTAAGGAAAAAGTTAAACAGTGAAATTCTTTTAAAAGTTGATGTGCCCTGGACCTGTCCCAGAATTGTACTTTGCTTGGGGGACCATGGATTGTTTTCAAAAGAAGGGGAAGAAAAGGAGACATTTTTCACAAATTGTGGTCATCCAAATGTCTCATCTTTTCTGCTCTGTCACCTGGCCTTCAGGAGTTGGGAATGCTTGAGGTGGACTCTCTCAGCTGTGTTCTGCTTATCATTTCCTACATTTTCCCAAAGCTTTGTGGCCTGGTAAATTGATTTGTTAGAGCAATTTTAAGGCTTGCTTCATAGTCTTAAAATTCAGGAGAGCGCTCTGAACAAATCTTCCTGGCAACAGAGAAAATGGATGTTGTAAAAACTAATTTGTGTCTCTAATTCCAGCAAATTCAGTGGGCGTTCACTTGAAAGCACCTGCGGAGTCTAAGGGCTGCGTCGCCCCCACACGTGTAATGCATATTGACTTCCACTGGAAGTTCAGGGCCAGGCTTTGTCGGAATTTCAGGCAGGCAAGAGCTATTCGTTTATCTCGTGAGGCAACAGCACAATTCAGTCGCTTAGTTTATAACAAAAAAAGCTAGAAGAAGGATCATGAAAGTGTGATGGGCTTAGCGCTTGTCCAGAAGGCCTCACCGTTCCCAGTGGGCGTGAGGTACAAGAGTCTCTCTCTAAAGATTCCAGAGAAAAATTTCTGAACCCTTCTGACTAATTTGGGCAACTTATATTAAATAACTTTTATTACTCTCTAGAAAATATTCCTCATTCTCTGGCCCTATTTAGTAAAAAACTGCAAATCTTTGAAACTTAAATTTCCTCTTGATAAAACAGCATTTTTGATGGCCAGGGTTCATTAAATGAGAAGGCCATTGCATACCTGATCCACTGATATTTCACTTTTTTTGTGGTACATTTGAATTTATTTTGCTTTAAATTCAGTGATTTAGGAGGTTATATAAATTGATCAGCAGGTTCTTCTTAAATAATATGTTCTAAGTAAAATGTCAGGTAAGCTCAATGTCCAGTTGTTCAAAACAGCTTCTTATAATTTGAAGGTACCATAGTTCTCCAGCAATAAAGTAGCTGATTAATGGGAATTGTTCAATTATGTGATGGAGTTTTCCAGCTCCAAATCTTTGGTGTCATCAAAAATTTCTTCTTTTGTATATGTTTCCACAATAAAAATTTTTAAATTTTCTGAGAGGACCATTTTAAATATCTAACTTTAGCCTCTGCAGCCCCCATTATAACCCTTCTGTGATCTAAACCTTCCTTGAACATTTAACTTGCACTTTCCTGAAAATAATTCTATTCTGGTGTTTGAAGCTCCAGCTTTAACACTCCATAGGTGGTCAGACAAGACAAATGAGAAATAAAAATGCTTTGTGCCGTAAATAAATGTTGATAGCTCTATTTATAATCTATTCATTGATGGGATTATTTTTTTCTCTGCAGGATCTGAAAATGTGTTATCTAGTAGGTCTTTGTATGTTTAAAGCTCATCTCCAAAGGATAATTTTCCCTCACGTTTTTGTCTTACTTTAGGGTAGATTTCCTAATCTTGTCTTTAAACATACATGTTCTTTTCCATTAAAAAGGTCTTCATGTCTTTCTTACACTTCATGTTACAAAAACATTTTAGAAAGGGATCCAGCAGTACTGATTGTCCCACCTGAATTAAGTGTTCCCTCTTTAACATGCTCATAGTACTTTACTTTTAATTCTCTTCAGGTGTGTGTGTGCTTTAAGGGTGTGACTTTGTGGGTCTCACTGCAGCTAGGGAATCTCCACAGTAGGCTGTGAGCTCTTTGAAGCCTGTCTGGTTCTTCTTGTATCCCCAGAACCAAGCATACTGCTTCCTGATGCAAAACAAGCACTCAAAACATATCCAAAGGAATGAATGAATGAAAAGCAGGGCAAGTTACCGTTAAATTGGGGGTCCGTTAAAGGGTTCATAGAGAAGAGCTATTCTTTGAAAAATGGACTGATCTGCAATGGGCAAAAATATGGGGGGAAGATCACTCCAGCAAAAGGGAGTAGTAAGACCAAAGGTCAGGAGTGGCCCACGTTCAAGGTCTCTGGGGGGAAGGAAAGGAATCTGGAATATAGAGGAGAATAGTGGCATATCAAGCCATTATTATCAAGGTGGGTTGTGGCCAGGTCAAGGAGGGTCTTGAATGACAGGTAAGAAGTCTGGACTTCATTAGGCAACAGAAAATCAAAAAGATTCTTTTATTTGTGTGTGTGCTTGTTTGTATTTTTGTGTGTTTTTGAAAGAGTGAGTGGAGTAACAGTAGCAGAGGTACATTTTATCAGGAATTACCTGGTGGTGCTTTGTTAGATGGACCATGTATTAACTAAGATGATGCTAGCAGCTGAAATGAATAACCCCCACGTAGTGGCTTCACACAAAGTTTATTTCTCCCCCATTCAGCATTGCAGTTTGGGTGTTCCTGATTGGCGGTGGGTTTCCTACACGTGGACCCAACTGAGTGTCTCAAACTCCTTTGTTATGTGGTTCTGTCATCCCATAGAGCCTATGTTTTCTGCAATCAGCAGCAGAAGGGAAGGGGTTAGGGAAGGGAAGGGACCTACTTCTTAGCTGCCTTACCCTGGAAATGACACCCTTTGCCTTTACTTCCATTTCATTGGCTCACGCTACCCACATAGATGCAGTGTGTTGAGAACTAGGCCGGCACATCCCAGCAAGAAGTCCTCATTATAGACTGGGAATTACAAGTGTTTGGTGGGCAGAGCCATCTGTACCATTGGACTTAAAGGGAGAACACTAGAATGGAAGACCCCTGAGATAGCTTGACAGCAAGCCAAGGTGAGCAGAAACTCAGGCCTGATGCAGGGTGTAGACAGAAGGAAAGACCAGTACAGGACGGGCAAAAGGTTTTGTTCATGGTTACATTTCTGTAGTACTTCGGAATCAAGTATAAATTGAGAGAGCTTCATAAGAACACTTGGGCTCTTATGAGAGAAACTAGTCTGTTTCTAAACTAGTTCAGGTGGTCTCTCCTAATTCTGCCCAGGTATTAATTTGTGTTCCCTGAACAATGATGCTGTCGGTCCTGGTTCAAGGTTTAAGTCAAGGAGCTCATTGGGCTTAATCTGAAATCAGAAATTGGAGAATGAGATGCTACTCGTGAAGCTATCGGGGTAACTCACCTACATCACCCTGTCCCAGTTTCCTTTCCTGAAGGTAGAGAGAGCAGCGAAAATGACATGCGTTTACAGAGTTGCCACTGATTTGCAGAGTTGCTTTGTACCTCACTTCCCCAGAGGGCTTAAACACAGATTTGTAAGCCATGATTCCACACCACCTCTTTTGATTATATTCATCTTTCCCACCAGTTTGCACGAGAATTAACTAATAAAGAGGATTGTGACATGCCTTGCTGAAGAAATGCCTAATTACTAGGTGACTTAGGTGCTAGGAAAGCTCAGCTCCTAATCTTTTTGCTTTCATTAAACAGCTTTGAACATGCTTTGGGCTTTTAATTAGCAGCATGTTCATTTTAATAATTTGAAAAGGTGGCAACTCCTTGTTAATTTGACTATAAAATAGTACGAGTAATAAACTTTGCCCTAGAATATATGGTTATTATTTTTCATTGCTAAACAAAAGAAATGACAAAGTCCAATGGCCCCTCGTTAGGAAAATCTAAAATTTCCGTATCCAGATCTGAGGTTACTAGTAGCCCCTGGTTTTTTTGTTGTGTTTTTTGTTTGTTTGTTTTTCTTTTTCTTTAAATGTAGAAACTTCCTGTAGGGAAAAATGTACATGTGACTGAGAGAGACTGATCAAAACGAACTACCCATGACTTAATAGAAGCCCTGGCAGAAAAGAATAGAAAAGTGAGCAGAGAGAAGCTTCAGTATTTTCTAAATGTATGAAATGTATGTCTGCCAATGGTTGCTCCTTGACTTCGTGAAGAAAGTGCCGGGGAGAGAGATCACTGGTGGCTGGAAGGGGGAAGATCAATCTGTAAGACAGTGGCCAGCTGGAGCCGTGGCTGGCGTAGCCTCTGCTGTGTTGTTGGCAATTCCTCCTGAAAGGAAGCAAAAGTAGCCCCCATCCTGTTCTCCCACTGGGGACTCAAGGCTAAATGGCCTCTCTGTGGTGGCGATGCAGTTGTCAGGGGGACCAAGTCCTTCTGGAACCACATGGCAGAGCTAACGCAAAGTTAACACATGGAGTGGCATCTCTCATCCTTTATACGGAAATGCTCCTCTCATATTAGGTTTTGCATGGGGAATGGGGAATAAAAGCTTCAATCTTATTGAAGCCTTACTTAACTTGGCAATTGCTCAAAATCCCTTCTGATCTAAATAACAGTCATGCCACACTGTTGGACTACAAAGCTCTTTCACAAACACCAATTCGTTTCATTCTCAAAGCTGGGGTAGGGCCAGTATCATTAATTCTGCTTTACAGATGTAGACAACGATGGGTCTGTATGGTTAGATGATTTCCAACGGGTCATTCAACTTAGCTATTTGATCCAGCCTCATTCCCCATGAAAGTTCATAAACACAGGAACACTGAAAGCTCACTCTTGCTAGGAATGGGGAAAAAAGCCTGGATTTGGATTTGACATTCTTTCCACTACTTAGGGTGACGGGGCTGATGAAAAGGGAGCAGTCAAAAGGCAGGCAGCGGGATAGGAAGGAAGACACGCTTTATCAGTTCCTAAGACACCCACAGCTGCCGGGTTCGCCAATAGCAGCTCCCATGCAGGGGGAAAGTCCCTACCAGTAATTTTCAATTACTAGCACAATTTAAAGAAAGAAAAGAACATTTAAAAAGCCAACAATCCCCTAATGAGCCCCAGCTCTCAAAATGCAGCCAAGAATATAAACACTGAAAAACAAACGGTTAAGCACTAAGACTGATGCATGGCCCACTCGGTTTTTGTTTTTTTTTTTACCCTGAAACATGGGATCAGGCAGTTCGGGATTCAAATTCTTACTCCAGCCCCTGTTGAACTCTGCAATCTTGGCCGAGTGATGGCATCTCTACAGCGTGGTTTCCTGTTGTGTGAATTGACAGTTCTAGGACTTACCACAGCCGGTGGTTGTGTGATTTCAATGACATGGTATGCATAAGGCACTTAACGCAATGCTTGGCTGTTATCGTTGTTGATATTTAATATACCTTTCTTACCATGTCAGACCCGTGTCGTCATCTGCCTTAATTACACTTTCTGATTTATCCAATACCATTTTTCATTGTTAGCTTGCTTGCTTAATGAATATGCCTCATCTCATGTCGAGGGTAATCTTTGGAGGGTGGAGATCCATTTTTGGGGGGCCTTTTGAGAGTGTTCAGTGCTATGTCATATACACAATGGGTGCTTAATAATGACACTTCTGGATTAACACCTCTGTATCCAGGTCTGGCCTTGTTCTACTTTTTCCTCGTTATTGAAAGCTTGAGAGCCAGTGGAAATGGTAATAGAAAAAGGCCTGGAGGTGCACGGAAGTGGTGGCCCACTAGTGAACTTATGACTCAAATCAGCCAAGACTAGACTCCCCCTCATTCGTCCTTGGGTGTAAATGTGGATGATATTATCACCGCAGAGAGTAAAGTATGTGCTGGGTTAAGTAACGTGTGTTGACGCATGGAGGAGCTCAGTAAGTGCTGACTTTTCCTTCCTTCCTCAACACTGGGTGAAATCCAAAGCATGAGCAGAGTTTCCCTTCCCACACAGCTGTCATCGCCAGGTTTGGATAATTACCTTTGCAATCCCTAAACCATGCTCATACATGTAGGCCAGATTGAACATAGCTTGTGCACTGTGGTATTTGTCAGCTGCAATGCTGTAGTGTGTGGCTGCTGTTTGGTAGTCCTTCTTAGTTCCATAGCCATAGTAATGGTAATCTCCAATTTTCACCCTAGCGAGTGCATTGCCTGGTGGAAATATTAGAGAAGAAGAATCATAACTCAAGTGATTTGTGTATAGTTCCCGGTAACTTAACTCAATCTGCCAATCTTATTTCAGTCTTTTAAAGTATATATATGGTAAACACACAAGCACGTGCACACACACACAAACTCTCAGAATCCCAGAATATCAGGATTAGATATATTTTACAGAATACAGAATATAATGCTCAGTGCTAACTGTCTTCATAGTAGGATAACACCCATGCTGTAGTACAAATGTTCTTAAAGAATGAAAAAATTATGAGTTTTGCCTTTTTAAAAAGTTTTTTGAAGGTAGATCAACTCTTGGGGAACTGGACCCCACACCTCTTGTTCTCAGACTTCACTCATCAACTCTATTCCTACTCATTCCTTGTAGACCTCTTCTTTTCAGACTTTTTACCTGACTCCTCCTCTAGCCTACATCTAAATGTTGGAATATAAAGGGTTTGTTCCTAAACTCCTTTTCTTCCTCTCTCCTCCTCTCCCCTCCTCTCTCCCTCACTCTCCTCTATCTCAACTCTTTTCTCTAGATGGTTGTATCTAGTCCCCTGGTTATCTTTATATTAACTCTTCCTGAATTTATATATCCAGTCCTGTCTCTCCCCAAACTTCAGACCCTTGTAATTATCTTCCTGACGTCTCTACTTGGATCTCAAAAAATGTCCGGTAGAAATCTCCTAACATCCTGCCACCTGCCTCCCCAAGCAAAACCAAACAAAATAATCAGTTTTACCTCAATTTCAGTAATAGCACCACCATTGGTCAGGTTGTAAGTCTAGGGGGATCATTCCATCATTCCTAGTTTTCCTTTTTCCCTCACTTCCACCACCCAATCCATCAGCATGTCCTGTTGGTTCTACCTCGAGAAAACACCTGCAGGTTCTTGCCATCTCCACCACCATCCCAGCCCAAGCCATCATTACCTTCACCTAGAACACTAAAAGAGCCTCCAAACAGTTCTTTGGTTCTCCACTTTTCAATCCACTCTCCACACAGTAGCAAGGGTGAGCTTTTAAAACGTAAAATAAACCACATCATTCCCCTGGGTAGGACCCTCCAATGGCCTCATGTTGCACGTGGAATAATATCCAGACTCCTTACCTCACCTTCCTAACCCACCTTCTCTCTCCCTGACTAACTTCATCACATGGCACCTTATTGCTCAACACACCGAGCTCATTCCCACCCCAGGATCTTGGCATTAAAATTTCTCAATGGGAGTGGATGTGGCTCACGTGGTTGAGCACCCACTTCCCACATGGGAGGTCCCAGGTTCTGTTCCTGGGGCCTCCCCAAAACAAAAATACAACAAGCAAAACAAATGAAAAAACCAACTCAGGAGAGCTGATGTGGCTCAATGATTGAGCATCAGCTTCCCATACCAGGTTCCGGGTTCAATCCCTCAAAAAAAAAAAAAAAATTCTTCAAGTCCCTCTGCCTGGGATGTGGGATGTCTGACTCTACACATGTTGGTGTTTCACTGTTCTGGACACAGTTCAAATGTCACATGTCACTACCTTACCTAAAGCATCCCCTCATCTCCCACCCCAGTAATTCTCATCACGTTTTATTTCTATCATAGAACACATCAATAGTGCACTATTTATTTGTTCACTAGTTTATTTTCTCTTTCCCCCATTAGAATAAGAACTCCTTGGGGACAAGACCTTTTTTTAAAAAAAATTTTTTTTTAAAAGATACTTAGATTACAAAAATGTTACACAAAAAATATAGGGATTCCCACATGCCCAGCTCCCCACACCCCCCACCCTCCCACATAAACAACATCCTTCATTAGTGTGGCACATTCATTGCAATTGATAAACGCATCCCGGGGCTTTGCCACTGAGCATGGACCATAGTTCATGTTGTAGACCACACCATCTCCCACACAATTCCGCAGGTTATGTGATGATATAAAATGGCCTATATCTGTCGTTGCAGTGTCATTCAGGATGATTCCCAAGTCCCAAAAAAGCCCCCGTATTACACCTGTTTTTCCCTCTTCCTGTTCCCAGAGCTTCCAGTGGCCACTGGCTCCACATCGATGTTGTAATTCCTTCCCTTGCTTGGGGGCAAGACCTTTGAAGGAAGGTTTTAATCCCTGCTATAGGCCCAGAATCTAGAGTGGTACTTGATAAATATTTATGGAATGAATGGATAGACATGAGAGGAAACTGTTTAGAAAACACTTTCCCCCGATGTTAAGTAATTTAGAATATTACTTTTAAACAAACACAAATATATTAAAGAGTAGGGAAAAAAAGTCATGTGACTTGTCAAGAGGTGAGACCTCAGACTTGGGGTTCATGTCTCTAATCCACTAGGAGAATGGTGATTGAAAAGTTGAGGGAAAACTCAACTAGATCATCCATCTTAGCTGTGGTCAATCCTTCTAGCAAGGTCTAAGCTTACTTGGAAAAAGAGGAAGTACCCTATCTAATATGATTGGACATGTATCATTAAAAGCTAATTTTCTCCCCATTTGGCCTAGTGTAATGCCTGAAATCCCTTTGGAATTTTTTTCTTTGGATACTGAAGTTCTTTTAATCCTCTAGAAACCCCTATGCAAATGTAGATACCTCTAAGGGATGTAATATCATGAGCCATCTTTAGCTTAATTTGAGTAGAGCTAAAGTCATAAAATTCTTACATTATCAAAGACATTAGTTATCAGGGTTTGCTTCCTAGGTGCTTGAAAATGTACAGGTAGCTGGGGGTAAGGCCTTGTAGGAATTGTGGCCAGCAGAGAAGTCTTAAGGGTGGAAGGTCCATTGTGTCCTAATTTTGCCCAAAGCTGCTCTCCCTTGACCCCAAGTTTCCTTCTGGGCCATAACCACAAAGGAATAGGACACTACTGTGATTTTTGAGGTTTTCAGGCAGTAAGCAGGATCCCTGATGGCTCTGAGAATGGAAGGTGGTGAACAAGCTGGTTCTCTGGAGGACTTGGCTCTACCCTAATGAGGACGACTCATTGGGGGCATGTGGCGAGCCTGTCAGGCTCTTAGGAGAATAACTTGACAGTGGGAGGATGTCCACTTCAATTTCACAGGATGTGGATGTATCTGATGGTTCAGCAACCCCTCACAACAACTGCTAAATAAAAAGCATGGCCAGTGACTAATTGGAAAGCTTCATTATTAGACTTCCTAACCCCACGTGAGCCACTCAGTAGCCATATCTTCAGGGACACTGAGGCCTGACTTCTTTTGTGACACATAATTATTTTTAGTAGCCTGACTTTTATATTGGGGAAATCTGTTTAATATTAATGCCACTTTGTTTTCAATGTCTTTTTTTTTTCCCGTTGTGCAATTGCTGCACACTTTCCTGGCTTGAAATAAAAGTGTGCTTGTTGCAATTGAGCTGATTTGCCATGGTAGAAAGATTGGATTGTTTTCCCAGTCCAAGAAAAGTCTTTATTGCATTTTAGAAAACAGAGTTTTTTGGGGGGTTGGGGGTGGAATTTCTTCTAAAAATCACATTGTTGGCTTGCTGCTGCATTACAAGCTCAACTGGATCTGAGATGGCACCACTGTGACTTTTTCCTCTGCCTCATATTAGTCAGCCAAGAATCAATTTTTTTTTTTTTTTTACCCTATTGACTTCCTGTGAAAAGGGATGATTTTGGCCTTAGTATGAGATGATTTTAAGAGACCTAATTGGAATTAAAATTGCTCTCTTCCTGCAAGAGAGTTCCTCACATATCCAAATGCCAATAGTGACAGCTTTGCAGTATCTCGCTGCTTTTAATAATTTTAGGGAAAGAATGGGAAGAGGCATAGTGATACAAATGTCACCTGCCAAAGCTTTTTCCGTGGACTCTACCTCATGTTCCTTATCACATGTGATTCCAATAAATAGGGCATGGGAACTCCAGGAAAGGGGAGAGGACCTTGCCAGTTATCCCTGTTTGTTTATTTTTTATTCTACTATGCTAATGGTTATAGCAGAGATGAGAATTTTGTGGTAATCATCCAATGTGATATTTTAAAAGAGAAATCACATGAGTCTTAGCTATATAATGTAATTTAATTTGGCATATAAATTCATTGAGATGTAAGTCATGTTGCTGATTAGTTCCGTAAAGGAAAACTGGTTTCTTGACTAAAATTACCATGTTTCCAACAACTGTTCTTAGTGGCAGGGAGACAGAGCCATGAAAAAATTCCTATGGTTTGCTAAGTCAGGGGCCTCCAGAATAATGAGGAAAATAATGACTGGAAATGACCTCTAGGCTAACCCAGCACTGTCAATGCCGTTTGAATTGCCACCTACTTGGTATTCGGCACCTTTCTGCCTACATGCCCAAGAATGCGGCTGAAGGAAGTCAGACGAGGACTACCAGGTATGTGCTTATTTTTATGTAGGTTCTATACCTTGAATGGCTGCTCGATTCCATAGGAGAAGTGCCATCGGATACATCTTCTCTTTCTCAAGAATTTTAGCCTTTTCTTTAAAAAAAAGGAGATATTCCATTAGTGAGGCTTAAATTGTCCCTGTAGTAAAGTTATATTTGCATATATATTTTTGGGAAATTGCAGAGAATTTTAACTTATCTTACTAGATTCCAAAATGAATGCAGAATTGCTCTGAGCTACTTCATAGCCCATTTCTGCAAGGAGTGCATACTGAACAAGAGAAGAATCTATATCACCATCCTTATAGGCAAAATATGCTGTCAGGAACTGCTCAGCCCAGTGGCCTAGTTCGCAGACTCCTTTATAAAGCTGTATATGGGAAGAGAAATGAAGCAGACTAGTTAGACAATAGCCATCATCCCACGCAAGTGAGAAATGAAATTGGTCTTCAGCTACTGCTGGCTGATCAGGCAAGAGGCTTAAAGCCTAAAGCATGGCTTTTGCAAATTATTTAGATTGGAGGGTTAATACTTTTCATAGGCACAAAACTGACAAGTGTATGTACTTTTTTGTCTTGAACTGAAACTTCCCTAGGCTCATTTTAATTTTGTGTAATAAACTTTCCAGGCTTGGGGGTCATTTGCCAGGACAAGAATGTGTCGGCTTCTGTTTGTTTAAAATAGAGGCCCTTTCTGGACACTGCTGCTCTGCGAGGGCAAGTTATAAGGCCACAGCTGATGTGGGAGAGAGAGGAGGAAGGGATGATAGTGCCTGAGGGCCAGGTGACATAGCTCTGCGGGGAGGTGTGCCGAGCTCTGCGGGCACAAACTTCAACCTAGCTGAATAGCCCTTATGTAACCAAAGGAGGTTCTCCATACATAATTCATTAGGGGGTTGGCAAAGGAGCAAATCTAAAGATAGATGATTAGCTGGCAGCTTTTGAAATGAGCCTTCAGAGGGCCCGGACTGCAACATGCAGGTATTTATATTGGTGCAGCGGAAATGTTTAATAAATCAATGAAGGGCATTCAGGTCCTAAAAGCATTCTTTCGAAAAGTACATCACTGGCACAGGCTAAGAGAATCCATTTTCTCGATTGTCAGCCAAAACAGCCAAAAACCCAACAATCCTGATTTCTGGGAAGAAGTCGGCTACGTTTTCTTGCCTAAATCAAGTCTTTCATTTCCCAAAGAGCAACTCCCAGCTCCACCACCAGTGCCAAATTGCCCTGGTGATCGGGCGGAAGGCTGAAGCAGAGGCCCTTAACTGAACCCTGGGGCGAGCTCGCAACTCAAAGAGCCAAATGCAAGCGAGGAGAGATCATTTCTCCGCCCCACCCCTTCCCAAATCTGAGTAACATCACCCCTTTTCCTCTCTGGCAAATGTCAGTGCTCAGCTCGAAGAAAAGAGGTAATACCCATAAAATCAAAGGCACCAGCGGCCTAAGGACACGATCACCTCCTCTGTGTGATAAATGGGGGGACTTTAAAACTGTGGCTATTTACCTCCACGGCAGTTCTGCATGATCGTAACACTCCTGTTCCTGTCGCGTACATCTCGGCCAGATAATAAATCGCAAGGGGCTGCCCGCTCTGAGATGCCAAGTAAAAATATTTGAAGGCAAGTTTATAATCCTTCCATACTCCAGAGCCAGCTGAAAATTAAAATTATTTTGAGCCACCCCTTATTTTACGTTTTTACATTATCATCTACAGGTATAATGATAGTCGTGATGCCTGCTATTTTAAATAGGGTGAGGAGAAGCCAACCAAAAGCCACTAGTGGGAGGGCGAGGGTGGGAGTTGAGTTCAGTTATCAGTAAGAAAATGGAAGCTTGTGTTTTTGACCCATTCAGGAAACTGAAGAAGGACTGTTCAGTCTCATGAAGGTGTCTCCTTAATATGGCACAAAGTTCTTGAGAAGAAGCCCAAGTGACAGACTCTGAGGACCAGAAGCCTGACCACGATGTGTCATCCTTCTATGACAGGAGACCACTGTCACTCCTCTCAGCCAAAACCATGGAGTTTGGAGGATGTAAAGCCCAGGTCCAGGAGTCCAGCTCAGGTCAAACTCGTGCTCGGAGTGAGAAGTATTTGGTGCCAGGGCAGAGCACATTTGCTTGGGAATCAGCAGCTTCCCAGCAGCTGGATCCTTGTCCCAGCTCTCACATTACTTCTTTTAAGTGTTGGGCACATCTATTCACTTCATTTGCAAATTGAGGGAAATCTCACTAGATGGCATTAAATTCTCTTCCAGCTCTAATGTTGCCTGGTCCTTAGAGGCAGTGTCATGCAGCAGTTATGAGCAAAGACTCTGGAGGCAGTTTCCTTGGGTTTGAACCCCAGCTCCACAAACTAGTGAGAAGGTGTGACCTTGGTTCCATTTGTTCATCTATAAACTGTGGGATACCACATGGACATGTTGAGGGTACTAAATAAGTAACATGTGTAAAGACTTAATATTATCTATTATGGTTATTCTTATTCTAGAAGCTTAAGGAATGGGTTAGATACTGGGCCTGGGATTTGGAATGATCTAGAATAACAAAGCCCTCTTAGGCAGGCCCCAACTCCCCAGGACAGTACAAAACAGACCCTCCTGCTGGGCCATTATGGAAAATGCCGGCTGGCCTCCCGGCCAGATTTGGCGTCCTTAATGATGCCATATGCTGCTGCCCTGGCTTTGTCTCTGACAGGGACGACTTGATGGGGATACTCAGGAATGCTCAGATCTCTGCTGCTTGTCTTGGTCACTCCCTCTCTCAGTCCCCTCAGATGATTCCAGACTTTCATGGCTTTCCCAGACCTCCTACCCCAACCACCCTACCCTTGCTCTCAGAAGACAGCTTTGTTATCTCCTGGCTCCCCACACTGTCTTCTCCCTTGCCTCCCCTCCTCCCCATATCCACATCTGCACCCTCCTTTCCTCTCTCCCTCCAGCCTCTGAGGGTAAGAAACCCTTTCTCCCTCTTAAGGCTCGGGAGGGCCTCCACCTACCTAGGCCCAACCAGGTCCTCTTGCCACCCACCTTTTCCCAGAACCTCTTTTCATCAATTATCTCATCTCTCCCATGATTCATTAAGCATCCCCCATTAGGTGACTCTATCTCCTCTGACTATGCTTTTTCAGTCTTACTGGTGACCGTTTCTCCACCGCCCATCCTTTCAATACAGCACTGGTGTCCACTGGGTCTCCAATATTGGTCCACCACTCCTTCCTCTCTCACTCTCTCTTCTCCCTTTGCAACATCATCTACTCTCATACTTTTTAACCAACACCTATATGTTGATGCCTCCCACATATTTCTCTCCAAGTATGACCTTTCTTCCGAGTTTCATTCTTGCTTTAGGTATGTGCATTTGGATATCATGAAGTCACCTCAAACATAACCTTTTCAACGATGAGCTTCCTGATTCTGCACTTCCCTGTCCCCTCTCCCAACTGGTCTCCTTCCTTTCTTCAGATTCCTCCTCCAAACTGCTGCCTCCATGTTCTGTTTAAACCACTCACACCAAACCTTTGATTTTTGTCATAAAAGGAGCAGTCTTAATTATGCATTTGTCATTCTAAGTAAAGCAGCCAAATCTGTAGCACTTACAGTAGTACATGAAGCCTAACTGAAACTGTGCGTTGGGCCATCCTTTCTCTGCAGCTTTCTGAAAGTACTTAAGTGCTTCAGCATAATTCTGCAAGATAATTACACTCTATTACTCGAAGGTATATGTATAACTCAATGGTGACAAGTGCCTTCCACATTTGTCTTTGCAGAATATAGGCAATGCCCTATGTGACTTAGGTGAATTAAAAGGGTATCAGAAGTATTATGCATTTCATTATTACATTAGATTCTTTCAGGAAACAATTATCTCATTTTCACGTAAATTGTCTTTCACTACATGGACAGCAGGTTTTGTTAGATATCAGGGGAAGGTCACTCAAAAGACAAGTTAAAGAAGGAAGATAAATTTCTCTGTCAATAAAATCCTCAGGGATCAGACGGTCTCTAAGGTTACTTAGACATATGACTCTAAGATATTAGGGTTGCTATTCTTGTTATAAGCTTGTTTTTCCATGTCCCTTTGGCAAATATTCCACTGGGTTATTTTATTCTCTATTATAAGAAATAATAATTTGACAAGCCAGGTAACAGAAACTAATTCCTTTATATTAATGAATGACTGTGAATTTTACCTTCTAAATTGCTAGAAACGTGTTGAAAAGGCAATGAAATTATTTAACTTACCACAGGAACTCCTTTTCCATAAAAATAAAGAAGACCGAGTCCATGAAGACCGATTGCATTGCCCTAGAACAGTTAGAAAAAATCCAAGTCAAGTCCCAGAAGAACTCATGATAAGAAAAATTACTGCAAAATCATTGCAAATAATTGAAATGCACTTAGTAGGAGATGAATCCAGACAGATTGGTCCAGGCAGTTGGCCGGTTATTCTGACCCTCTAGCTTCTCCTTTCACACCTCCATACTCCCCTCTAACTAGTAAGAAGAAGAGGGAAATGAAAGTCAAATCTTTCCCCATTCTTTTATTCAACATTTATTTAGCACTTTGTGACTCCATGATAGGCACTGGGCAGAGATAGGAGGTGAGAAGTAAAGGATGGATAAACCATGGTTCCAGCCTTGGAGAGCTCACAAGCTAGTGGGCTCTGAGCCATTACAAAGGGACGAGTCAGACCTCTTAAGATCATGTCGAATGTTATAAGCCCTGTAGTAGACACAGATTGAGGGTGTCGGCACCCAGGAGAGAAACACCCAACTGCCTGGTTGAAGCTAGGAGGTGAAGAGGGTTGAGTTGTCAGAGGTGATGATGTTTTAGCCGGGTCTTGAAGGATGTGTAGGAGTTTTCCAGAAGTGGGAAGTTTATCCGGACATTCATTATCTGCTTTGGTAAAAGGGAGTTGACATAAATGGCCAAATAACATTTAGAGATTATCTACAGGTTTCAACCTTGCCACTATAGATGGCAAAGCATTGTTGGCATATGTTTGTTCATATTTGACTGCTTATAATATCACCAATATTTTGTTTTCCACTTGATGTTCAATTAGTTACTGTTTCTTTTTCTGACGAATGCGCTCAATTCTCTAGGTATAGTATTTTAGCACATGTTCAAATATATTGCTTTTTATCATACCAATTCTGGATTTATGAGGAGTGAACCTTGAAAGGGAATTCTCAGACCAGAAAACTCACATTTTCTTCCCATCTCCCATCATGCATTTCACCCTCTAGTGAGCAATTGAGGAACCAAGCTCAGCCACTGGATTTCACTCAGCAGAACTGTGGGTTTGCTTTATAGGCTTATAGTTAATTCCTCGGGAATAAAAGTTCTGATAGCCCCCCAAGTTTCTTCTTACAACCTCAATTTAGTCACTGTGGATGCAGCCAGAAGATAGCTCAGAAATAGCACCCAGCTGGAGAAGGCATGTTTCAAAAACTTTTGCAAGACGCCAAATTTTGAGGCTATGCATATCCAAGCACCAGCTATTGTCTGAGTTCTTCAGGACAGTCCATCCGGATTTTAAGTCTGCTCTCTTCTTCCCTCCTCTCTCCTGAGCACACCTACCTGCGGTGAGGCCCAGCGTGATGGACGGTTAAAGTTACCTGCACCAGAGGACTGGTGTCATTTAAGGGCTGAGAAAAATAGCAGGGGAGGGGAAGGGAGGGGAGAGATGCAAAACCACAGGAGGGAAGGAAGGAGGGAGAGGGGAAGGAGAAAGGTTAGAATAGTGGGGACAAATCTGTGGAGAACCAGGGGCTATTGATGACCCGCTAACTGGTTAGAACTTTACGGTCAGGAGTGGCCAACTCAGCTGCCTCAGGAGCCATGCAGTTATTAGGAGCAAATAGATCAAGCCAGATGATATGGCAGCGTGGCCGAGACTGCAGAAACCAGGGGAGTACCTGTCTTGTCTAAGGCAGCAGTTGTTGCCATGGGGAATGGCAGCCCCATGTGGTCACATGTTCCCATTTTCCAAGAAAAGCTGGATGTCCAGATTCGCATGTGAAATTTCCTGGTTTTAAAGCACTTTCTGGGCCACACAAAACACATGCATAGCAGAGCCCCCAGCATAAAACTCTGCTTTAGGGCTCGGTGCTCTTGCCCGGGTTAACTGACTTGAACCTAGGGAGCAGATTCTCATTTACTTGACACATTGGGGGAGCCCCTGCTATGTACTAGTTGCATTGCCCTCCTCTGGTGGAGGGAACATGACCTTCAGACCGTAGGGGAGATGCCACAAGGTAGAAGACAGCACAGAGAGTGAGTGCAGGGCAAGTTCAGAAGGAAGAAAGGATTCTTGTGAGCAGAGGCGGTTAGGAGCAGCTCTGTGGAGGGAGTGAGGATTAGGCTTTAGAACTGGGGATTCTGGGGTGGATGGGTATGAAAGAGGTGAGATGGAGATGGGCCCAAAGTGTGGAAAGAAAGGCCTGGAAGTGCATGATCCAATAAGGGCGCAACGTCACAAAGGATAACTGTCTCCTCAAATAGGATAAAAGAGGTTGTCAAATCTGTAGCTTTGTGTCCTGGTACTGATATGACTTAGAAATAAAAGGACAATTCCCAAGTTCTGAAAAAGCCCCCGTATTATAACTGCTTTTCCCTCTCCCTGTCCCCAGAGCCTCCAGTGGCCACTGGCTCCACCTCAATGTTGTAATTTCTTCCATTGCTTGAATCACAACGTCTATAGTAGATTACCAGTAAGTCCACTCTAGTCCATAGCTCTTCCCCCAATCCTGAGGAGTCTGGGATGGTGATGTTCACTCCACCTCCAACTGAGAGATCAATTGCAATTAATGTGCCACACTAATGAAGGATGTTTATGTGGGAGGGTGTGGGAGGTGGGGTGTATGGGAATCCCTATAATTTTTGTGTAACATTTATGTAATCAAAGTATCTTTTTAAAAAAGAAAAGAAAAGCCACAGTGAAGAAGAACAGGGGTGTGCGAGGGGCGGGAGAACTTTTGGAGTGACCCTAAGTGAGAAATCTAACAGATGGTCAAGGCCATGCAGGAATATTCGGCCTCTCAGAGTCATTCCCCTGGATACGCTTTCAGGTGTCATTTGTAAAGGAAGGCGGCTCCGGCGTAGACGCGGGCAGCCCGGGTGGCTGCCGGTCACAAAGCCCTGGCGACACACCCCGGGCCGCGCCCTCCTTTTGGGCTGACAAGTCCGCGTTATTTGCCAGATTCCGAGCGAGCTTCCTCTGTCCCGCCGCCCCTCCACCCTCCTCGGGCTCCAGCTAATCGTCAAGCTGAGGAGAGAGTTCATATAAATTACAAGGGAGAAGAGCCCGCGCCAGGCTGCTCCGTAATTTACGCCACAATAGCAGCAGCCGAGGTGCCAGTCGTTTAAAAATAGGCTCCTAAAGCAGCGTGTGGGCTTTTCAAAACCGAGAGGTTGAAAATACTCCCCGATCTGGGCATGTCTCTACTGCCACCGTTTCAGCATGAAATTGTAAGGCCACAAAATGCTTCCCGCTGTGCAGCGACAGAGTTTACCAGGCCCTTCGCCGCCACCGGGCCGCTGTGCCGCCATGAGCACGGGCTGCGCGCTAAAGGGCTTTGGCGGCGTCCGCCAGGTTTCATCTGACGGATACCACTTCATGAACCTAGAGCCGAGGCAAAACCGTACCCCACCATGTCTATTCCCTCCCAGATCCAGTCCATTCTGCCTTGGTATGCTTTGAGGTTGAAGCTACCTAACTAGTGCCATGCCGCAAAACATAATAGCTGACATTGACATAACACTAACCGTGTGCCAGTCGGTATGTTGAGTACTTTACAAGATGAGGCACATACATACTAACTCATTTAATCCTGGAATTGTGAGGCAAGTCGTCTTTTCCCATTTTACAGATGGGAAAATTGAGGCACAGAGAGGTTAAGGAACTTGCCCACAGTCACACAGAACGGAAGGGCTGACGGTCGGCCCAGGGATTCTGTCTCCAGAGCACATGTTCCCAACCACCTTGCCCTGGGCACTGCCCTGACAACCTTTTGTCTGGGCCTCTGGGTAAGATCCAATGGGAGAAAACTGGGCATTTCTTGGTTTTCTTTGCCTTATACTTATTGAGGTTATTTATTGAGCTTCCCATTCCTCTGTCCTCATCTTTTATTTCCTGTTTCCTAAGCTAGAGGGTCTCCTCTACTGCACAGGGGAAGGGAAGGTAGAGCTTCTGCTTAGTTTCCTGCTGACTCCTGCAGGGCAGTAGAAGTCACTGCCGTTTCCATTTACCAAAAAGACAAGTGTCTCCCCCACCCCAACCCCACATTCTATGGCCAAAAATACTCTACTTCTCCATAACACAAAACTCACCCAGGCCCATTAGCTGCACTGGTTTGCACGTGTTTGCAGCAATGGGCTCAGCACATACCTTATTGGCCGCCATGGAAAAATATTTGAAAGCAGTAGCGTTATTTTGTGGTGCTGCAGCATTCCCTTCTAAATACATCTGGGGGGAAAAATTAAAGCAGGTATAAAAAACTAAGGAAACTACTACATACAATCTGGAGTGACTTTGCCCGAGGGCAGAGGGATGGACCATATTTGTGTGTTCTCAGGTTTCCTTGTATCTAAAATTACTGGATGTGGCACTTGCCCCTTGGAAGCAGGGCACTTGTCACCATGGTTACTAAAGCAAATTGGCTGCAGGGAACCAGGGACAGCCCTCTGGGGAGTGCGGGATCCTTCAAGGAGAGAGGAGGACATTCCTCTCTAGAGGGACCCACCGCAGAGGCTGCTCGGCAGCCACAAGGGACCTCCCTTCAGAGGTGGCACAAGGATGGATTTTGCTTAGCCTGGAGTTGGTTCTCATTCCAGGCACACTGGGGCACAGCTGGCCTGGATGTCCTGTTATACACTACTGGGGAGGGCTCTGGAGCCCAAGGAGCCCGCGGCCAGAAGCGCTTTCAAGGCTACTTTTGGTACCCCAGATAAAGGCAGCAGTTTTCTGGGGGCTTCTTTCCAAGCTGTAACCTCAAGAATGCTGCCCTCCTTTCTCCAGCTGAATGCCCACCTCAGCTGCCTCCGTGAAAGAAGCCTGCAGCCCACACTCCCTACGCTGGGCTCCATTAGCTGGTTCCACACATTTCTGAAGTTTTCAAGTCCATAATGTGAAAAAATATTGATCAAGATGAAGCATATACCTTTCCTATAAGCGCCATGGCATTTGCACTCCCTGCCTTTGCCGCCTTCAAGAAGTAGTATAATGCTTTCTGGGGGAGAAAATGAATAGGATTATTGACAGCTGTGAATATATCCAACAAAATAGCTCTTTGAACCAAACTTTATTTCATTCAACTTGCATTCGAAAAGTGTCTATGAAATGCCCACTCTGTTTAAGGTGATCTGCCAAGTGCCATTTCAACCATAAACCTGAATAGTGGGAGTTTTATATCTATTCATAAAGTTTGGAACGGGAGGACTTGTTTCCCACATTTGGATAGACATGATGGGCGTTTGGCTCTGTGGGGAGAGTTGAGTCCCAGCTGTGAAGCTAAGGTCCCTTCTGAAAAAGTGTGCTTCTATGTTGGCACTATGTCCTTGCTTCCTAGGTGGTGTGTGCAGTAAGCATTCAGCATCCTGTATATTTATAGGGCAGAGTGAGTAAGAATGGAAGCGCCGGGATGCTGGCTGGGACCGGGTCTTTCAGCAAAGGTGAACTTCAGGTCAGTTTCTTCCAAATCAAATTGAAGGAGGCTGGCAAAGCATCTGATTCCCTCTGGGCCAGAACATTAAATGAAGTGCTTGTTCTGGAGCACGTAAAGGCTGACCTTGTCCCAGGCTGACCTTGCCTATTGCTGCCCCATCCTCCAAGCCTCATCCTGACCTCCCACAGGGTCTCTTCAGAGACCACAAGGAGTAATAAAAGAAATCAGCCCCAGGAATGAGGCAGGAAGACACTCTACAAAGCCTGTTAATAGGACACAACTCTTCTGCCCTTTAAAGAGCCTTGACTAGGTTGACGTGCAAGGAACTGCTCCTTCCCAAACAGGAGAGAATGTTTAAGGAAGACACGTGGGTGGTTCTTTTATATGGAAATGTGTTCTAGAAATATTGCCAACTTATTAAAGAACCACGCTGCCTTGTGGACTTCAGTAAAAACAAAATGCTGCCAGGACTGGACCGTGTCACATCGGGCATCCATTCATCCATCCATTTCCTCCTGTTTCCATTAATTCTTTCAAAAGCTTGATTGAAACCTACTGTATATGGTAGTATGTCAGATATTATAGCTGGTTCATAAATGGACAAAAATAGGGTCCCTATGTCTCCTCCCTAAGCAGTGTTGCTGAGACGAAAAGGAATATATGAGAAGCAGTAAGGCGGCAGGTGACAGATGTGGCTACGTGGCACACCAATAAGACTTAGAGGGGTCTGGAATGACAGGAGGGGCCTTCTAGGGCAGATGCTGGCATCTGGGCCTGCTTAGTGCTGCTCAGGCTCACACGGACGAGAGTGGAGTCCTGCCTGAACCCAGGGCCTGTGTGCTTCCGCCTGCCTCCACGACAGGAGGGAAGGAGGGCCGAACTGATAAGGGCTCCTGAAAAGCGGAGAGTGCCAGCCAGTGCGGAGGGCATCGTAGGCTGGGGGCATAACGCGAGCAAGGGAATGGGCATGGGAATATTCAAGATGTTTCCAGGCAATAGTTATTATTTTAGTGTGGTTGAAATAGAGTATCCAAAAGTTAACGTGCAAAAATATGATGGGGCCATATCGTAAACCGTCTTGAGTACCAGGTTAAGGTCTTTTACTTTACTAGGTCAGAAAAGGAAGCCATTGGAGATTTATGAGCACGTGGGATTCTTGAAGCACATGCTGACTAAAATGTCTGGAATAATCTAAGTGTAAATTGGGTAGAAGAAAATCATAGCAATATATGATTTTCCCATGTGCAGAGAGGTCCTAGGTGTCAGTACCTGGAACGTAGCGTCTGCTCCCTTTTCCCATTCCTGCCTCTTAATTGAGATGAGGAAATGGGAGCACAGGAAAGTTAGTGAATCAACCTTGTTTTCATTCAAAGGATACAGGGCACCCGCTGGAGACCTGGCCTTGGCTGTTACATCACTGAAAGCCTTCAGTGCCTGCCCTGGGCTTGCACCACATCCCATCTGGAGGCAGCTACAGCTTCCCGCTCGTGTTCAGAGGCTGGAGCTGATGGAAGAACTTAGTTTTGTGGGATTTTATTGTACTGTACAAACATTGGTGTGTCTTCCCTATAGCTGAGATTTCGGTATGTTCACACCCAATCAGATTTCATGTTTATGGAAAATGGGGAGTTCTTCCTAGTTATGCATCTCATGGTTAATGTGAGAAACTCATTGCAGGCTGAAACCTGACACTGGAGTAATATTGTCAATCCAGAACTTCCCGTCTAAGAAGCTAAAACCTTAGTTATGATTAGGATAAAAAATTGGAAGGCCTTCAATTGAGCTCTACCAGGATGTATATGCTGATTTAAATTGCTACCTTTTTTACATATTTTATAAAGTTAACTTTGATATTTACCTGATGTTTACTGGATCTCATATACGCATAGTACCAAAGCAAAAATTCATAAGATAACAAATATAAGGTGAAATGGGAAGTAAAAACAGATTGCTCTTTTATGTAATGGCCTTATATAGTAGTTATTTCTATCAGTTAGCCATTGAGACTCCGTTGAAATAGGGTATGTGCTCCTTTGATGTCCCGGCCCGCGGGACAAGTCAACGGAGACTCCGAGCTATCCAGCAAAGGATTGAGACAAAGACACGGACAAAACAAAAAACTGTGCTCTTTATTCTGCTAACATGGCTTCTCTGCAGCTTCTCTCTTATGCTGCTGCGCAGGTTACAATCAACTCTTTTATAAGCAGGGAAGGGGGAAGTGCACTAAGGCTTAGGTGTTGATACATGATTGGCTAATTTGAATTGCTAGGCGTGGTGACTATTCCCGCGCGCGGGAACTTTGTGGCGCGAACTTAGGGAGAAGGAGAAGGAGAAGACAAAGAAGGAGAAGGTATAGACGGCCATGATAGTTATATTCATACAACATCGCCCCCAACACTTTGAGACAATCCACACATGACAAGGGCTACAAAATCATCTTTTAAAAAGAATACCAGTTACTTCCCCAGATCTGAGATGATCCAGGGCATTGCATCCACAGTCAGAATCTAGACAAGACCTCATCCTGGGACGCCAGCCTCTCACTTAGGACGATCCTTTGTAGGCCAAGTTTATTTGCTTTTTACTCCATTATAAATTTAAATGGTTAATTAATTCTCTAACCTCACTGGGATAAGATAAGGTTAAGAAAAATGATTGAAATGAACTTTGCAGGTTTAGAAAGATGCTTAATAATGTTTCTAATTACATCCAAGGCAGACTGTTCTCCGATCTTGCGAGACAGGCATGAGGCTGGTCCTTAGGCTGCTAAACAGGAAACTCCTGGTGGACCTTGGGGAAGGGCAGCGTCCAGGGCTGGCACCCTACCCCACCCCAAGAGTGTGCTTGGCTGGGAAGAGGCCAGGCTTAGTAGAGCAGGGATACTTTCCTGCACCCCCTCTGTCTCCATCCAAAGCCCCCATCTCGTTGCATGTGGAGCAGGTAGGAAAAGAGAATTTTGTTCTTCCTTGAAAGCTGGCAAGCATATCTGACCAAGGAAACAGCAATGGGCTTTCCCAGCAACCCTTGCACCTCTCTTTCTCTCTCTGCTTTCACTACCCTGCCCAGCTTCCCTCACTACTATCACCCCCACCCCATGGACTGAATCTTGTGGTTGACTTACGTAGTAATCCTGATCTAGACCTTTCCTTCCGATGAGATGTAATTGTCCAAGAGATACCTAGGAGCAATGAGATTTGAAAATGACTTTAGCAGTAGTGTTCATTTAAATAAAGAAAGGAAAACATATTAACCGGATGATTTTGCTCTAGTATGTTTACTGTTTGATGCAGTTGGCGTGTCTTTAAGGAAGAAAACATTCCAGGCTAGATCTCTTATTGGGGAATTGGTGCCTGCTGGGCACATGGCTTCCTCAGAGGCAGGATGGCAGCCTGCTGGTGGACAGCAATGCCTGGGACGTAATCCAGGGGGCCTTAACTCTAGGTTCTCAAAGGTCACACAAACGCTGCCTCAGTCCCAGAGTGAGAATATTTCTGGGCCCTTGTTCATTTATATCAAAACCAACATTGGGGGAGCATAGCCCAAGTGGTTGAATACCTGCTTCCCATGTACGAGGTCCCAGGTTCGATCCCTGGTACCTCCTAAAAAAAAATAAAAAACAAACAAACCAAAATTGGATGGTATTTTTTTCTATAATTAAAATCTAGGTTTTTGAAAATTTAATTTTTTAGGAATACTTAGACGCAAAAAAAAAAAAAAGTCATTATTATGGTAACTGTCTTTCCTATAGGCCACAGGAATTGCAAGTCAAAACAGGAGGAATAAGGGCCAGAGTAGGGGGTATCTCTTCCCTTTCCCACCTGGATGGGACATTCTTAATCCCACCAAGACTCAGAACCAAGCCCCTTGTAATTTGAATGTATGAAAAATTCAAGCTCATCTGTATATATTACTTGTATCTGAACATCTCCTCTTTCTGCCAAAAATTTATAGTATTGGTATATGTCCCAATCCAAAATCTCACTGTTAGAACTCAGATTTTCAGGTCTCTCAGTTAGTCTCACTTTTTCCACTGGGATACCTTCACTTTTTTCCAATTTGTCAGCAACTGTGAATAGAAACAAGCCAGAGAATAGCCAGAATATACAAGATTTCAAGAGATAATAGTCAACTTAGGAAAACACTGTTAGACCCATTCTCTTTAAATTGTGCAGAAATCTGGTCCACTAACAGAAAGGGAAGATCCTCTGGAAATTGGAAATTGAAATTTTCTCATTTTTATTTGTCTGGGAAAAGTTCAAGAAAACAAGTTATTCTTTACAACCTCCACAAATACTGTATCAATATATCTCAGGCCCGCCTGACGATCCCAGCCAAGCTGCCGCAAGGAAATAGGAGAGCTTTTAGGAGCAGGCAACTGGCTGCTGCCTCACTGGCCTTTTCTAGGACTGAAACTGCAAAAAGAGAGTGGTAACTGCTCCTTAATTACTTCTTATGGATTGTCTGAAAGCAAATATAAAGACAAATGTGCTTGACTACACCTAGCAAACTGTACCGCTTAAAATATATACACAGTAGTGCCAGTTTCCTTAAGCGTATGAAAGATCTTCTTATATATATCTTGAATTTAAAATTAAATTTAAATGTTTTCCTTCTTTTCTCAGATCCTAATAGTATCAACGATGTAGGTTTAGATGTTATTCCGATAACAGAAATTAACCAGATGGACTTTACTTTTTCACTTCTTGGAAGACTTTTTAAAAATTCTATTGTATAGTCCGTTTCAGTGACGTTGCCAGAAAAATGTTATGTACAACTTTGAAAATGATTTTAAGAACACACATAAGTGTCTGCTCTATCCTTTGTAGACGAAGGATAGAGTAATAGAATAATGATTGCTTGAATTATTCTCAAGTATAGTGATCGAGATCTCCAATATTTGTGCCTTGCATTCATTTCTTTAGGAATTTTTAATAAGTCATCTCATATTCTAAATGTTAGACTTAGAGGAACTGCTCAACATTTATTGGTACTACATTCAATTTCTCAGTCTAAGGAAAAAACATCACAAGAATAAGTAAACCAGAATTGCTTGGGGATATGCACTAACGAAAATAAAAGATGAGTACAATCATTTCAAACCTTTAAAAAATAACTATTAAAGAATCAGAAACTCTACATTTCATTAAAAATTACATTATAACAGATGTTGAAAGCATAGTCTTTTAATATTTTCATAAATTTATGTCAACTGGTATTGATTGATTTTTTTAATTGGCAATTCCGTTTATCTTAAAATAAATGATATGGATTACTCACTATAATCTGCCACTTTCTTGTAATGATTTAAGGCAACTTCACAATTCTGCAGAACATTGATTCCTGACAAATATCTGTACCCCTAAAACACAGGCATATATATTCTTAATGTTATGTCAATGCTGTGTTATTAAGACACCTATTTGGGCCCAAGAATATTTAATTTACAAACCAAAATCATCTGGGACATCATGCTTCCTCCAGCACTTCCAAAGGTGTAGTATATCAGGGCCTAAAATAAAAAATAATTATATTGGTAATCTAAATTTGAAACTCAAACCAACCCTTGCTTTTTTTTTTTTATTCCTATCCCAGCAATGAAACTTGTGCTACTCCAAAATAAATTTCCAATTTCACTCTCTTTTATAAAGATGACTGCCATGTGTTGGGGCCATACCAAGTTCTGGAGTCTGTGACAAGGGCATTGTACATGATATTTCATTTAATCATCACAAAATCCCTATGAAGTCGATATTATCAACCTTCAGTGAAGAATCTGAAATATGGGAACATTAAAAAACTTGTAGTATTAGAACCCTGAGTTTTTCTGACTATTGAGTTGGCGCTTTTAACCACCACACAAGAGGGAGCCCTTTTACTTAAAGAATGGACTCTCTATTTAATGTCCGTTTTTTAAAAAAATCAGTTTTGTTCTAGGAAAAAATAGAATGACCTTACCTTGGCTTGATCATATTCCATTCCTATTCCATAAGAAGACAGAAATCCTAATGCCTAAAGTCCAAAAGAGAAGCAGTACTCAACAAATCCATTTACTTTATAATTATTCTTATCTACATTAATAAGGGAATTTTAAATGTCTGCTCCATAATAATGTGTATTGTTAATTTATATCTTATAACAAAGTCCCATTTTACACTTTTCTTAAAGCTACTTGACTCTGGGAAGGATCACAATAGTGGAAGGTCCATTATATAATGTCAAAATCCTCTAACTCCAACTATACTTCAATATAAATTATAATAATACATAAACCAAATGTCCTTATGAATTTTTTGAATTTGAATATGAATGTTTCTTCTTCTTCTTTTTTTTTAAGGAGGCACTGGGGATTGAACCCGGGGACCTTGTACATGGGAAGCAGGCACTCAACCAACTGAGCTACACCTGCTCCCCCATATTTTTAAGAAGAAAATGTGACATATAGAAATTTCAACTAGTAAAGAATATAGTGAATAAAAAGTGGAAGTCCCCCTTAACTGCCCCATTCCCAGCCCTGTTCATAGTTCAGTGGGTGTCTTTTCAGATCATTTCCTAAGCATTCCATCCACATACGTACATAGCTTTTTTTTTTTAATAGCCACCTCCCCACCACTGATTTGGAATTCCACTATTACAATCTACTAACTCTGATTATCTTTATGTTCATGGATCTATTTCTGGACTTTCTTTCTTTTTTTTTTTT
>JAQZBX010011902.1:0-42004 GCA_029593785.1 Cabassous unicinctus
AAATATGCTGTCAGTCATACCTGGCAGTGAGTGTTTGCTTCATTGCCTCGAATGAGTCACCACATTACCTTTGCCATAGTTTCCTCATGTATCTATCCTGACAGTAAGACCCTACATTAATTGAACATTTGTCATGTGTCTTTACTTGTAAATGTATTTTTTGTGTTTCAGGTATAAAAACCTTATTAAACCAATATTTCAAATGTAGAGTTTGTTTATATTTTTCATGTATAGGGAGTGGTCATGCCCAGGTTACTCTTTGTTTCTATCCACTCCTCTTCCAATCTAGTTAAGCTCCATTTTGTGCTCTGTTTTACACTTCCTTGGAAAAATAATTTCCATACACCAAAGATGACAAATAGGGCATGGCCCATTTCTTATTACATATTCCAAATTTTCTTCATCACTAAATGACTATCTTTTACCTTCCCTGTTAAGGGAATTTCTCTTCTTCTCTTTGTGTCTATTAAACACCATATTTTTTTTCCTCTAGATTGTTTCATTTAAAGGTATAAACCTTAATGTTAAGATTTATCTGAAATATATTTTTTCTCTCTATCATTGTAAGCAGTCTATATTCCTCTTAATATTGTTGTAAATGTCTTGCAGGGGACGTTAATCCTGAACTGACAAGGAAGTTATAAGAGACAACTTGTCTTTGAGGCATTAACAAATCTTACCCTCAGTTGCAGTGACAGAATAGGTAAAAATATAAAAAGAGATAATGTGTGTTCATATGTGCATCAGGACAAATCAGCTAGTCTAAATAAATTGGAAGTAGTCCTACTCTTTACCCTCTGTATCAATCTTACAGTTTATTTGGGTAATTTAGTTATAGTTGAGGACGTTGCTGTTTAAATAATAAAATATGCCATGAAACACTTCCCATGGTGTCTCATTTTCTCATTTCTCTCTTCAAAAAAAAAACCAAGTGTGTCTACATTTTGTCATCTTGGGGATTTAAAGGAATGAAATTAATAAGTAGATAGGACAAATAGGGAATTTTCAGTGACCTTTTAATCCTCATCAGGGAAGAAAGTGACATCTTCCAGTTAAAAAAAAATCTCAGAACATGATTTTAGATACCCTAGAAGCCTTCAAAAATGAACTCACCTGCTCAATCTGCATGAACTATTTCATAGATATCATTACCTTGGAATATGGCCTTTACAGACCCTGTTGTTGCCTCTGCTAGGAAGTCACCCAAGATGCAATCTTTTGTCCTGAGCGCAAACAAACGTCAGAGAAGCCAGACTTCAAAACCTATATCATACTGAAAAATCTGACTTTCCTTGCCAGAAAGGCCAGATCTTGCCATGACCAGATATCTGAGGAACAGATCTGTGGGGCACACAGGAAGGAAAGGAGGTCTTCTGTGAGGTTGACAAGAACCTGCTCTGTGGGCCCTGCTCTTAGTCCCCAGAGCACGTGGGTCACAGCCACAGACCAGAGGAAATGGCTGCTGAGGAATACAAGGTACATGATTCCTCTGTAGCAATCTTTAAGATCCTAAATCAGAGATAAAGATGAGGATGATGACAATTAAGTTGATTAGAATGAAGGTGGTGATTTTCCAATGTATGTTCCAGGACATTAGTGTATGCCTTCACTGTTTTTTGACCAACGTGGACAGAATAATCACACTTGGGTAGACCTTTCCCAAGGGAAGTTTACTTAGAACCCATTGGCTAAAATTGGTGAATTGATTCATTGTGGAGGAGGTGGCACCAAGAACACTGGTTTCTGAGGCAAGTTGGGCTCCTTCATACAATGTTACCCATATATCTGAGAGCCAGTATCTCAGGAAATGGATCATATTTTCTGAGGGACATTTCAGGATCTCCATTTTATGTTTCTGTCACCTTTGATATCCCAAATAGGAGAAACCATTTAAGTTTAATATAGGAAAATATGGTCACCTCACTCTATTATTACTATTTTTATCTCAATCACTGTCTTTTCTCACAGGTGAGGGAGTGAAAACTATAATACCATCTTCTTTGTCACTAACATTGTTGGTTCTTTGCAAGGAGAAACTTTTAAAGAAAATGGCCTCTTTATGGAAAATGACTCAGGAAACTCAAAAAAAATCTAAGCAAGGAACTGGCAAAACCCAGTATTAGAGGTACGGTTGAATGAAGTTTGCATAATGCTGATATACATTTTCTAGTTAAGGTCAAGTTAGCAGTTAAAGGATATTCGATTCTTTCCTGGAAAAGTAGTAGTTTCAAATGATATAGCAATAATCCCAAGTATGGGCCTTTACATACTAGTGCAAAAATGCCAGACCATTGAAAAGCAGGGCATGATAGGTACTTCAAGTCCAAATTGGAAGGTTTGGATAAAGCTTCCCAGACACTATAATAGAACTTTGCAGCAATTTGCTATGAATTAGAGGAGAGGAATGGAGCAGTAAATGGAATAAATTGGAAGTAGAAAGTTTTTTGTTTTTAAAAGTGCATAATTTGGTTCAGACCTAATTATATCAAAATATTTAGGAAATTTATGTAGTGGTACAAGATAAAATGTAAAAGATTCTGGTGAAGAAGAAAATAGTTGATGGGCTAAAAAGGAATCAGGTTGGGGAGAAGCCTAAGGCTATGAGAAGGCTTAGTTTAAAAAGTGGAAAGACGGGACCACAGAGATGGACAGAAAGGACCAGCAAATATTCCAGACACTTTGCGGCTGTGGGACTGAAAGTATATAGAGTACTCAATTGATGATGCTAAAGTAATACCATGTCAAGTTTTCTGATAAGTGCTGGAGTATACGATCCTTTCTAATCCAAATTCCTGCAAGATTATGTGGTTTTAAGGAAGGTGATGATCAAGGCTCAATATCAGATCATGCATCTATTTCTTGGTAAGGAGGAGAATCTCCATCTGGAGACACTGAGAAGGAAGCTGAATAGATTTTTCCAACAACTTGAGGACAGTGAAGTCAGAATGACCAAACTTATGGAAAATCTGAGACATGTAGAGAGATGACTGAGACGTGCCACACGCCTGACAGGGCGCTACTCCAGGTAAGATGGGAGGGTCCATGTTCAGAGACAAGAATCCTTTTCTAGTCAACTTTGCCATGACATTGAAATGTTACCTGCACATGCCATCATTCTCAGCTAAGAGTTACAAGCCCTTTGACTCTCATCGTAATGTTTGTACAATCACTTACTTCTGTATACCCTGGTAGCCTTCGTGTTTTGTTTACATTTTTAGTAGACAACATAGCACAAAATATTTCTATGAGACAAGGGCACTATCCACACAGCCTGATTATCCCAAAGCAACAAAACTCTGCTCAGGGGAGGGTGCACCCTTTTGGGTGTAGGTCTCAATGTATGCTCCCTTAATCACCATCATCGCTGTGAACACATAGAAAAGCAGTTTGCAGAGGACATTAAGGCTTTGCCGCTTGCCTTGGGAAGAGGGAGAGAATTTGGTAGCCAATTTGAATATAGAATAAATTTGTTTTTGATTTTCTGTTTTCTTTTAGTTGATGTTGAAATGGGCAGACCTCTCTTTGGGAGTAAGAAGGAGCAATGACACTTGGAGCCAATTCATGCTGCATCAGCAGCCAGCGTTATTTTAGATCCTTCCTTTTCATTTCCACCCTGAGAATATCTTACCTGTCATGGTTTTGTTCAGCTCATGTTAGTAAAATAGTAAAATTGCTCCTAACAGGAGATAAGAAAAGTATATAAAATGAAAAACAATACTAGAGATTAAACAAAAGTGCAGGAAAAAAACCTCATGATTAAGGTTCTGAACTTCCATTTTTCCCCTGCAAGAATTGGGAGACATATTGGAAAGGCGAGTTTGCACGGATGAGCTCTGATTTTTGGAAAGTCAGTCCCCTGTTGATGAAGTGTATCTTTCTCTGGATACGTAACATTGTGCTGTTAAAAAAATGACCTAAAGTCTACCGGGTTTTTTTTCTCAGTTGTTTCCTTCTTTGGAGGGTGAATTCAAAGGAGACCTAAACACAGGTTGACATTTTGGGCATTGTTCCTATCTCTACCACTCTCCTTTCCCACCCCACACTAATCTTACAGTTGGGATGATGCTAAGATATCACAGAGGTGACAAATGCCCTAGAGAGGTGGAAGATGAGGAAGGCAGAGGAAAGAGGGTAATCTCCTAAGAATGGGATAGGAAGTGAGTAGGGACAACCAGACCCTGCTCCATCACCACATGTCACCATTCTATGCAGGACCTCAAGGTGATTGGATTCTTAGGGTGTCCTGGAAGTTTCCTTTGCTTGACAGGGAATAGCAAAGCCCACTAGCTCTGAAGTCTGTGCACCTTTATACCGTGAAAATATTAGTGATGTCCTTTAATATTAATATTTATTAAATCAGGATTTTTTTATGAAAGTCAACGAAGAATTTGTGATGAGTTTCACATTTTTAATATTTTCAGTTGAATCCCCAACTACTGACAGGCATGAGAACCCTGAAGATGGTCCAACAGTTTTAGACCCATACTGGAAGCAGGGCCAACATAGAGAGCCAGAACCACAGGATTGGACTGAAAACAGCATCAGGGCAGAAAATGTAAAGGCGGAGCATCATCTTAAGACATTTCTTTACTGTGCATATTTGCATTTCAGAATGATCATGTTTAAAATATTCAGGCACAGTTTATAACTCAATTAACCCCATATCATAGCAGATATAGTCTATAATACTTTACTAAGAGTATTATGGACAAGCAATCTAAGAAGAGTTTTCTATTAATAAAAGAAAAACAAAAAAAAAACACTCTTGAAAAAAGTGCCCAGAAGCTGGCATTAAAGTGCTGCTTATCACTGCACATATATCCAGATTTTTAAAATTTCTTTATGATTGTAGTTTTTGCCATGCTATAGAGATAGCAATAATACTTATTGTGCTCAATTCGGCAGCACATACAATAAAAAAAAAATAATTGGAATGATACAGAGAAGATTAGTATGGCCCCTGTGTAAGGATGACACAGAAATTCATGAAGAGTCTATGATGTTGAAATTTGATTCCTTGAAGTGTTTTCTCCTCCTCTTTAGACAGCGGATAAAGCTTTGGATCAGCAAATGGCTAGTCACAACGTGAGCCTTCCTGAAGAGGTTAGAATTGTGATGTTGGATATGACCTCGACGAAGCACCCTGGAGTCCTGAGAGCACAGCTCAGGCTTCATCTCCAGAAGGTGTTACTGGATGAGGATGGGGTACACTCCTCAGATTGAGTTTTCCAGACTTAAAGTTTATAGAAAACTGAAACCCAGACCTTGCTGATCATACACATGAATTCCTTCTTTTTTCTTGGAGATGAACTATCATTATAGTCTCTAGAACAAGTCTTCACCATTAATTCATAATCTGAAATGGCCTCTGGGCTGGGTTGGGGTGTTCCTGATTACAACAATGGAACCGTGAGTTTTTATGATTTTGAGTAAGGATCCTTGATATATAATTTCCTTCCTTCCTCCTCTTCCCCTCTGAAGCCTATTCTTGGCCTGGGTTCCCCATGGAAAGTCAGTTTTTGGGATCATATATTTGGTGAACTCCCATATCTGATTATCTAGTTTCCTGTAACATTCTCACATGAGGCAATAGGATATACCTGCCTCTACTGAATATACTTGTACACTGCAACTTAAGGAAACAAGATTATTGAATGATGAAGTATGATAAACATGCTGAATGCAGAAATTTGTGTTTTAAATAATCTTTGAATAAAAATGGTTTCTTTGAAGCATTTCCTAGACTACCAGTATTTTCATTTCTTTTTTAAAAATTATAAGAGCTTTTCTGAAATAAATCCATATATCCCAAAACTCACCTTTTAAAATGTACAAAAGACTGGTTTTTAGTATATAACCAAATCATTTTGCCACCACCATAGCTATCTAATTCCAGAATGTTTTCATCAATTTATAAAGAAACCTCTTCTCTATTAGTAATCACTCCCTATTCTCATGTGGCAAGGCGGGATGACAGCTGACCTCTGCACGGGTGCTTGCCTTCTACTGCAGAATCTACTCTCTACTGGAGCACAGCTGTGGGCTGTAAGGCACATGGCTTATCTCTTTCCAGGTCTCCTTTCTCAGCCTGGGCTGCTCTGCTTTCTCCCTGAGTTTAACTGTGAGAAATCAGGCATATGGCTCATAGCTTCAACATTGAGCCACTCTGTGCGTTCAGCCTCTTGGGAGCTTCCTGTTTCAGCTTCAGCTGCTAGGAATCTTCGAGTCCTCTTGTACATGGCAAGGTCAACGTGGCACAGCTCCCTTAGGGAATGCTGTATATTCCAATACGGCGGAAATGGAGCTAGAATACGAGATCCCGGAAACTCAGACATGAATTTATCCATACGGGTGTTACTTGCATGGACCAGCACTGTGGAGTGTTTGTAGGTGGTTATTTATGGAGATTAGGAAGGCTAATAACCTAATCAGTGATGGAAAAGTATTTCCACTATTGGTCCTTTGCCAGAAACCTAATCAGGGCGGAGCTTCAGGCATCCTCATATAAACGCATCCCAAGGCAAGGCTGGTTCTCTTCAGAGAACTTTGGCGTTTTGCAGAGACCACAAAAAGTTAGAGCTGCTGTTCCGAGCCCAGAAAAACCCAGAGTCCCCGACCTTAGTGGATGTCCTTTCCTCCAGTAATGATGAGACCATTTATTGAAACCTCAGGTGAGTACAGAGTTCTGAGTAAGGGAATTTGTACTCCTGTCTATTAAAAATAAGAACTAATTTTAATTTAACTTTCTTCAGGCTCAGGATTTCTGAAGCAGATAGTAACATACCTAATTAAAAATGATTTAAATTTGGTTTACTTGTACTATAGAATATTGTGCTCTACTATTAATTTGAATTTTATAAATTAATATGATCTTTTCTGTTATTTTATGGTTCATTATATATATACAAATTGTGAATTTCTGAATGGCAGTCCTAGATATCAACTTTGTCCCCATTTTTAGTTTTCTAAGGGCATTGATAAAATAGTATTTTTTTTTCATTTTTGAAATTAAAAACTATAACTTTAAAGTATCATCTCTTTTCTCAACATTTCATGGATTTCAAAGTTTCCAATCCTTGTCATTTTTCATTTTGTATGTTAGGAAATCTTTCCAACATGTATTTTCTACATCATGAAGTTTCATATGTGGACAATATTTCCCCATTCTTTTACCTCAAATATGGGCTATAATTCTGCTCTTAATGATTTTATCCTGCATTATTATAATTATTATTAATTCTTCCCTCTCTCAGTGAACTTTTCAACTTCATTCATTAAAGCTAATTCTTTTTTATCCTCTGATGAAATTATAAAATAATTCTCAAAAATGTTGTTCCCAAACACTCAGAAGCTCATTTCCGAAGTTCACCTTCCTTTTGACTCTTAATTCTGATGTTCAGTTTTCTTTCTTCCACGCATATTTTTCCTGTGTTCCCAAGTTACATTTCTTTTATTTACCTTCCAATCAGGCAAGATGTGGATTTATTTAAGTAAAAAAAAATTTTACTTAATTTTTTGCACGTTGGTTTTTGTGGAGCTAGGTCTTAAAATGCAAGATTACCCTCAAATTGCTGTTGTAGGGGTTATCATGAGAATTTGGAGCATGACTAGAGGAAATAAGTGCCAGAAATATTAGAATATAAAAAAAGGCTGGTAACTGGAAAGATAAATGGAAATGACAAAATAGTAGTAATCACATCTGCTATTTGTTTATGATCAAGTAAGTGGTAGGAATTTAGTAGTACTTTCTGAAGGAGGTAAAACTTTCACTGAGGCTTAAAGATGAGAAGTTTACCAAATAAATGTTGTAAATGTTCTGTAATTGTCATTAAATCTTTGCAATCTGAAGAGAGAAGCAGTGTAGTTCATTAGATGCACAGATTCCAAATTTTTATTTCCAAATCATAAAAGTTCACAGTGAGATGCATTGGGGTGGGGGGGGAGAGACGCTAAAATATCTTGTCTCATTCCTACTTCTAGCTCCTCAATTACACCTTCAGAAAAGACAACATGGGTTGCACTCATGTGGAATTATTTACATTTTTGCTATTTCACTTTTTCATTAGATTTTTTTATCCCCTTTCATTGGGACTTTACCTTATCTTAAGTCCCTTGAAAGAGAAGTCATTAATTTGTCTCACTTAACTTCTATTTACGAAAGGCCCTGGTGAGGTTAATATGTGGGGATAGGAAGAGGCTGACTGGGGTGGAGGAGGAGTGTGGATTTTGGGGTCCAAAGATAGCATAAGAAAGTTAAATATAAATTTCAACTTAAAGTTAGGGATTTTCATTTTATAGAGTGAAAAGTAAATTTGATTATAGAAAGGACATATCCCAAATGAGGTGTGCTTTTTTTCATTCATTCCAGAGAAAAAGAGAACCTTTACTTCTCTTTCTCATCAGAAAATTTTATCACTCATATTGAAGGACTTCCATAAATAACTTACCTGCCGAGTGTTGTGTGAAAAAATTTTGAGTTCCTGCTAAGGTGTCTGGACCATATAAGTGGCTCCAAGACCTGGAAATGGCATTGCCACTGGTCCAAAGATGACATCCTGATGTTACTGGAATGCATGAAGAATAACCTCCATTCACAACGAACATAAGTTCAAAACAACTCCATATATTTTGAATTGGGAAAAAATAGCTTTCAAAGATTTTTCTGGAGAAATGTGCAAACTCAAATGGTTAGAACTTTCTCATAATTTGAGGAAGTTTCACATTTTTACAGAATTAGTCCTGGAAGCTCAAGAACTGGCTAAAAATCCCTATTAAAGGAAAAAACACAAAAACATCCATTTTCCCAAGAAGCCCCTGACTGCTTATATCTGCTTCTACATAGAGAAGTGTTCTGAGTACTCCCAAATATACCCTGATCTGAAAAATCAGGAGCTGACCAAGGTTTTGTCCAAGAAGTACAAGGAGCTCCCAGAGCATATTAAGATGAAATATATTGAAGAATTCTAAAGGGAAAAACAAGAATTTAAAGAGAAGCTTGCTCGGTTCAGGGAATAACACCCTGATCTAATCCGGAACTCCAAAAAGTTTGTTATCCCCAAGAGGCATCAAACCCAAAAGAGTTTTCAGGATAATGGGAAAGAAATGAGGTCCCCTCCAGAGACTAATGGGATTTCCAGGAAGATGAGATTCTATGGAGAACCCAGGAAGCCTCCAATGAATGGATACCACAAGTTCCATGAAGATTTGTGGTTGAGCACAGAGCTTCACCATTTATCAGAGAGGGAGTGCATGGTGGAAGACATTGGCAGCGCATCCCACAGAGCATGAAGAAGCAATATGAGAAACTGGCTGAGAAATTGCAGCAGCGGTACAAGGTGGACTTGGATCACTGGCTCAAGAGTCTGTCTCCTGAGGAATGTGCTGCATACAGAGAGTCCACCTCTGCTAAGCGAAATAACATGGCCATGATGGGAGACCCGAGCCCCAAGGTCAGACGGACAGTTCTGCAGTCCCCAGCAATGAGGGGCCCTCTAGAAGGACATGGAGATGGGCAAGGACTACAGTCCCCAGGTGCAGATTCATTAGAGACTTTTCAGGTTGATCACCATCCCTCACAGGGGCCAGAGGAAACTAAGAAGGAAGATGTGCAAGATGATGAAGACTCCAGCAGTGGGGATGAAGATGAAGACAGTGAGTCTGAAGGCAGTGCCTCCAGCTCTTCTTTCTCAGGGGACTTCTCTGACTGCAACTGAGCTGGGTCCACACCGTAAAGAGTCAGAGAGAGAACTATCAGTAAAGGTCTAGGGCATCTTTGTCAAGGAGAAGGGACTCTCCTCCCTGCCCCTGAACAGTACCTCCAGACCCATCCCCACACCTCACTTTCATTCCCTCTATGGCCCTCCATGCAATTAAAGCTCTTGGAATAACAGTGAGGTGACTGGGTGGTGGAGGACCCATTGACTAAACTGAGTCTTCCTGAACTGAGAAGTTTGCTCTCCTCATCTTCTGTGATTCAGAGGTGTTCGGGGGACACTCATGAATCTGTGACCTCCACCTTCTTTGTGGTCTGATCCTCTGGATTCCTGAACCAGAATAGGGGTGGGGAATAGTTTAAGGGAAATAGCTTAGGTGCCTTTACAAAAGTTTCAAACTCCTGAATGTCTCATTCCCCTGCTTAGTGATGGAAGGAGTAGGACTTTCACAAACCTGAGAGCTGACAGAGTAATGTGGGCAGCAGTGATTCTATATGCCCATTTATCTCTTAGCTGTCAGTGAGACCTTTGTCACTAATTTCAAAACTGAAAATTAAAAATTAGAAAATAAAATGTATGTGTCTCATTTGTAGATTTTCCTCCATAGAATCATTATCCTATGATTTGGGTCACTGGTTTTCCAAGCAGTGTCTACATTTATTCTGGGCAGAAATGACAACTCTTTCCTGCTGCTCCAGGGGACAGTGAATCTCATTTTATGCATGTGTATAAGTATGTATGAATGTATGTATGTACAGAAACATATTCACTGAGTGAGAGTTCATGGATCACTACCATACTGCCTTATTTATTTTGGATTACTGATACATTTGAAAATGTGTTTACTGGTACTGCAATCCAATTATATATCTTTTCTGAACACTCCTGTCTATTTTCATTTTTTTAATCATGAACATTAGCATCGCGTAGTTATATCCTTTAAAATTGAGATCTATTGGGGTCAGTGTAAAGTTTTTCTAAGTATGTCAGTGAATTATTTTATTATTTATAAGAAAGCAGTTATTGTCTGGAAATAATTCTAATATTTATAATTGTTATACTGCTAATTCCTTTGTCTTTCTAAATGTGTTGGGTTGTATATCCAGAGAATGTTAAGTCATTGTGATGATATCTTTTTGTTTTGCTCCTGTAATCTAATGCTTAGAGAAATTTAAGTTATACTGCCATATACACTTGAAATACATTTTAATATACTGGGGCCGTTATACCATAAAGCATGTAAATTTTAAATTATGTTATTAACGACTTTATTTCAAATTCACAAAAATAAAAGAACAGAAAAAGGCAGCTCAACAAATTATGTAAACTTTACTCTGAATCAGTTCTTTTTCAGGCAGTTTCAGCTCATCTAATTCAGTCTGCTAACTCATTTGTTCCTCTAGTGTTCAGAAAGATACACAGATGAACACAGCTTGGTTCAATGACATAGCCAAGGCCTCCTTATTAATGAAAAAATGAAGAAAGCAATGCTTATTCGTATTCATATCTCACAAAAGCAAATCCCATATTCATTATTTTTACCTTTAGAATTATTATAGTACCAATTTTGTTATTGCTACAGAAACATTAGAATATTGTTGCCACTGGCAGGAGGCAGCATATCCAATGGGTCCCTCAGAGACTGCACACACCAACATCCCTCACCATCTGGGCTCATATAACCTCCGTCCTCAGAGCCTCCTTTGTCATGGTATAAGGGGCACATGAGAAGAGAGTGTATCTACGCCCATAGTTGGCCAATGGAGTTATTAATGGCTCTGACTTCTTTTCTGAAATCAAACACTGGCATTCCATTAACGGGGTGATGTTCCACATGGTGGGATAAACCCTTCCCCCATTGCCATGTTCATTACAGAGGACAATTCCCTCCCTGCCAGAGCCAATGATTAGAAATGACCATTTTCAAAACAAGCAGTAGAAAGGTTTGGGTCACCTTTCCAGGTAAAGGAACAACCTTAGGTCTAGCTGCCAGGAAACAAGTAGCCTCCATAGGATTTGGTCCTCACTGAATGGCACAATGTCTGTGCTTCTCCTGGCTATTTATTAACATTGTTATAGTAACCACTCTCCTGAAGAGTCTTATATGTTGGCTCAAGAATGCTATGTCTTTGCTAGTAAATATATCAGTCGCACAAACTGCCATAATCCTCCAAATATATCATGCTGAGTTATCAAAGGATTGATTGTTATAACTATCTAAAACTTTTGTGCACTGCCTCAGCATCCATCGTGCTTTGGCTAAGCCATTTGCCTCAATACTGACCTTTGGCCTATTAATAAGCAGTTTTCCAGCCCTGAGGCATAAACTTCCACAGAGTCCAAACCTGCATTTGTGCCCATGCACATCACCCAATACACATTGCTTTTCCCAAATGATAAGCTAGGCCTCCCCACTGCCCTCTGACCCAAGACCCTTTGCCTTTTTCACCCCTTTGCTTTAAACTAATCAATCCTTTACTCCTGAGGGTAAACTACTAACCTCCACCCTTGGACCACAATAAAGGCACAAGCTTATGGGTACCTTTGGCTCTTCCTGAATGTTCCTCACTGCTGGTTCAGCCACCAGAGACAACTGTGCGTTCCCTGGACTTCCCATGGCACCCTTCTCTCTTTATAGGAACTGAAAGTAACAAACGATCCTTTCTCATCAATTGTGGTCTCGGTTTCCCATTGTGTTGCACTGGTCTTCCACCCAAGTCACATTTACAGTCCACCTTAAGTAACTCATATAACTCTATGTGACAATAACCAATAATAAATCAAACCAACCACAGCTCCAGCCCAAGTGGCTTATGTATCCCTTGGCCCTCGGGTCAAACAGAGGAAAACAAAGGACAATAATTCCTCCAAACACGGCCTCCATTAGGAGTACTTATTCAACACCTAACTTGCCTTTTCCAATTCTTTGGCCAATGTTAACTTTTCAGAGTCTTCATTTAGTTGCTTTTGGCATTCTTGACTCCATTTTAAGTCTTCCTGGTGCTGAAGTAACTCATTAGAGAACTGTGAAATGTGGAGCAACACTTAGAACCCTTCAGCAGAAGAAGGCCTTATTGGACAGCTTCAGGGAACTCCAAGGTAACATCTGAAAATGTAGGTGCAGTTTGTTACCACAAAACCTTCAAGAACTGAATTTATCCCCCAAAGTGTTTTGTTTTTGTGCTGTACTTTTTTCTATGAAGTTTGTCTTTAATAACTTTCTTACACATTCGTTCATTTATATATTCATATATTTCTTAAATAGCTCTTATGCTTTGTGCTCTGTGTTACATTTTTTAAATCTGTCTGTGAAAGGTCCCTCATGGGCATTTCCCTATTGCAGTTTACATACTAGAAACAAAGATCACAATTATGCTGTGAGTTTACCAAAGAAAAAAAGAAACTCTTCTTGAGTTATATTACATATATCTGATATATGATAGAGCAATTGAATTTAGCAGGTGAATGGAAGGAGAAGAGAAATAAGCACTGGAATTGGACTTTGAAAACAGGTGCTATCTGGGAAGAGGAACTCTTTGCATTAGCTTGGACCCATTGGGTGGATTTCTACACCCATGCATTCTTCCACCTCTAGCTCTGTCAGAAAGCAGGTAAGAAGGGCATATATCCTATGTAATATAATAAGCGACAATATTTTATTGTATAAATTGGACAGACATACATGACATTATCAACCCTTTATAAAATAATCCAATGAATGCATCTCATGAAGATAAAATGAAGTTACAGATAGTGAGGTATAACTGCTGAGACTGATTAAAGATGTCAGCAAATAGGAACTTCTTCAAGTTCCCCAGATCTTGGTCATGTTTCCTGCTTGTCCCTGATCAAGTGTGTCCATTGGAAATGGAAGTTTGTGAGAGGAAGGAAAGGAGCCTGAGAGGAACCTTGAAATGATGGAACATTTGGCAACCTTATCCCAGGCCTCCTTACCACACTCCTAATCTGGGAACATTCCTACCCAGTGCTGAGGTCCGTGAACATAAGAAAAAATGGAGATGTGTAGAAGAGACTGAACTTGTCCTCTGCTTTGACACATGGAAATAGAAAGTTTCAAAATAAAAATAAAAAAAGAATTTTAAAAAATGAAATAGAAAGATTCCCTCATTTTCAAGTAGCAGGTTGTTCCTGTTTGGCCAGGACTCCTGTAGCCAAACCCAAATGTCCTGCAACCCAATTCCAATATTTCACCTCATCCACCTCTGAGTATTGGTTGCCAGAGGTAAAGTTCTGAACTCCCTAGAAAGGAACATATTCTAAGCTTGCTGGATGATTGGGCATGTCTTGGGCAAGCCGAAATCACAAACATCTCATGACTTCAAAAAAGGTATGTGATAAATTCCTGTTTTATGATCCAAGATATATTGTAACAAAAATAAAAATGTCATTTCAAAGAACGTAATTTAAACTTCTGAGAGACTATTGCAGTGGGGTGCTGCTGAATGTTTAAAATTCCAATCTGTGAAAAAATTGATTCTGTTTGCTGGAACTTCCCTTGAAGCCTTGGCCTGTTTTACCTACTGACGATCTGTAGACACACTCTCATTGTCTCTGAATTTAAAAACTCACTTGAGTGGAATATTTTCTTCTTTCCACAATGAGAATTTACTTCACTAATGAAATAATCAATCACAGTATCATGCTCCTTGGTGATGCAAGAAGATCCAGGTATAATCATCACTCTCAAGATGCATATTTTAAATCAGAAAGATCTAAGCATTTGCTACATGGAGAAGACAGGCCTTTGTGCCTGGCAAATATTCATGGAAACTGGATGTGGATGACACTGGAAATGGGTTCTGGAGACTGTAGAGATTCCTGGATAAGAAAGAATAACACACTGGTTGAAACTGACAGTATATTTCTTCTTTTATGGGTGAATGAGCATAATCATTACTGTCTCTTCACCACTGCTTCAATGCTTTTTCCATATACACAGAAATTTCATGGCCAGGTTGGAGTATTTTTTTTTATTGTGAGTAGAAGTGTGAGTTTTTTGAGTGAAACCAAAATTCCCTCACATGCAGTTACCCCAATTTCTCCTTCAACTACCCTGTCAGCACTTTGTTTTATACACTCAGGGATGAGAAAGGAATCTAAATGTATGCCTGAGAATGCCATTTCTGAGAGAGACCTTCTTAATTGAAACAAATCAACACCACATTACTGCCTTTTAGAAAAAAAAATACTTTTTTATTTTTTATTTTTAAAAGATGCTTGGATTACATAAATGTTACATAAAAAATATAGGGGATTCCCATATGCCTCACTGCCAACTGCTCCCACATTTTTCCACATTAACAATATCCTTCATTAATGTGGTACATTTGTTACAATTGATGAAAACATTTGGAGCATTGCCTGCCACTAAGCATGGATTATAGTTTACATTGTAGTTTACACTCTCTCCCACACAATTTTGTAAGTTATGACAAGATATATAATGGCTTGTATCTGTCATTGCAATGTCATTCAGGACAATTCCCAAGTGTCAAAAATGTCCTATTATTACACCTATTTTTCCCTCTCCCTCCCCTCAGAACATCCAGTGACCACTGCCTCCACATCAATGATAAAAGTTCTTCCATTGCTAGAATCACAATAAGTCTATAATAGTGTTATCTAAGTATCTTTTATTTTTAAGTCTATAATAGAATACCAGTAAGTCTACTCTAGTCCATTGCTCATTTCCCAATCCCTGAGGATTATGGGATGATGATGTCCATTCCACCTCTAATTGAGAGGGGGATTAGATCCAATGGGGCAGATGGATGGGACTATCTTGCTTGCAGTTGCAGACACTCTCTGTTCCTTAGGATGGTCGTTGTCCATCATCATCTCCTTGTTAGTTGTCATGGGTGAGTCAAATGAACTGGAGAGTTGGTGTTGCAACTCTGTTGAGACTCAGAGCCCAGCTGGCACATGGACAGCCCAAAGATTTAAGTCTCTTGGACATACACCTATCAACTCTAGCACTAACTATAGGTTCAAACAGAAGGGGCAGAAGAGCCATGTATAGGAAACCAAAATTAAGTCCAACTTCATAACACTGAGGAGCATAAATTCCCAAGTAGGACCCATTGGCAGGGCACCAAAGTCTTGAGCTGTCTGCCCTGCCTATAGTGTCTGGATGTCTCCACTATTTGAGACAGTATTTACTTTGGCAGTCAATGAGTTCCTACTGAAACGTGCATAAGCGTAACCTCTGGAATGACCTCCCAATTATTTTGAAGTCTCTTAGCCATATAAACTCATTTTTCTTTACCCTTTTCCCCTTTGGGTCAAGGTCTTTTTCCAGCTGCATTAGCTGGTTGGTGCTTGGCAGTAATCCCTCGGTGCCAGTGAGGCTCATTCCTGGGAGTCATGTCCCACACTGGGGGGAAGACATTATTGTCTTTTAATCTTGTTCTACATTACTACAAGATCACTTTTATGATTAAACATGAACATAATGTGAAATGCATAATTGCATAGGTTCAGTTGTCTTTAATTAAAATGCTCTGTATGGCTCATTACCTGAAATATATTCTCTGGTTTCTCACCTGTTTTGTGAGCTTGTTGGAGCTTTAAGAATATAAATGTGTGTGAGTCCACCTTAATGGTCTTAATGTAGGAACACAGAGTTTTCACATCATAAATAGATCCAGTTATCTATGATACAATATACATCAGTCTGAATTATATGTCTCTTTCATCTTGCTCTAGTAAAACCCTACTCATTAACTGACTCTCAGGGTAAAACAACAGGCATATCTTTTGTAGGGAAATCTCCCCTGACCATGAAGACCAGAATAAGCATTTCTTAATATGGTTCTTTGCTTTTGTAACAGAACAAACTACTTAAAAGAAGTGTCTCTGGTATATACTCCTATATTCCCAGCAGCTAACACAATATCTGGGACATAATGGGCCCTTAACAATTGCTTGTTGAATGAATAAATTAATCAATGGATGTGATAATTACCTTATTTGAGTTTGTTAATATTATGATGATCCATGACCTTGCTGTGGTGCTATATAATATATTGTATCATAACTAAATTAAATTTCTGATAGAAAATAGTTCTGAAACACATATAGTTCTCAAGTTTTCCCAATTAGTAATTGAGAATAGTCATCATCTCCAATGATATACCATTAAAAAAGACCAGTAAATATAGGTTTAACCAAAGAGACAAGGGGAAGCTGAGGGCACTATAGAATAGCAAATGATTTAGACCAGTGGTTTTCAATATATGGTTCCAGTTTCAGCAGCATCAACATGCCTTAGCTTTGTTACTTAAGAAAATTATTGGGTTACACTCCAGACCTACTGACTAAAAAATTTTGTAGGTAGGCCCATCAATCTGTGGTTTAATATTCCTACCAGGTGATGCTGGTGAATGAAAAAGTTTGACAAACACCAAATTAGGCTGATTAACAGATATAGTGGAATAGGAAATCCATAAAACTTGAGAAATAAATTACAACTGGCTACAAATTGATTCAAAGGGGTTGAATATTTCTGGATAATGAAAAAAGTAAATAATGGGAAGATTAAGATATAAAAATGTGGGTACTCAAAAAATGAGTCAAATATTTTGGATAATTAATTTTCAAGGAATATGCTGTTTATATGCTTTGTGAAAATTAACAATTCATAAAGCATTTCTTCTAGTGTTTTACCAATTATCTTTTTAAAAAATTCTCTGAAAACGAAACAATAACAACCATCTTTGATTTTATTTTCTTATTAATTTTTGCAAGGCTCAGATGCTTTTTTTTCTGACAGTTAAATGTTGTTCATAAACTCACTTTAAATGGTTTTCATTCTTACATTCTTTCCAGTGTTCTAAAGATTGATAGAGTAATGAATAGGGATCATTCACATGGGTCCACTCACGTAGGAAAACTACAGCAGTAGCATCAATGCACTGCCTCGTAGAGACCCACTCGAGTCTGTAACTAGGCTCAACCAAACCAGAGCCTACTTTTTACAGACTCAGTTAAGCCAGTTGAACCAAGATCCTCTTGTTGGACCCATATGAGCTTTCTGGCACTGCAGTGATATCCGTGCACTGAACTGTGTTTCACAGGCTGGCGCAAGTACAGCTTCTTGGATTGATTCCTTCAAAGAAAGAGATCACCTTTCTCTTATGGGCCCATGGGAGTCATAATCAATCAATTGAGGATGGTTCATCAGAACATTCACAATTGGGTCTAGGGGGTATGAATTTAACTCCATTAACTGAGAGATTCTGCCAAGGCCACTCTTTCAATAATCTAAATCCCAGGTCTTCGTACCAAGTTCTGGAAGAGCATGTCATTTTAGTCATAATTCTGCCTGTTTCCTACCTTCTAGCTTCCCTAGGTGGGACATGCAGCAAGGCTCATTTGAATCCATACAAACTTGTAAGGATAAAATTCAGTTTCATATTTTCATATAGTTATGAAATCACATTCCTTATAAAATTTAAGCTTACTAGATGTTTTGAGGGTAAAGAAGGTAGAAAGGGAAAAAGGCAAAGTTCTGGAATTTGTTGTAATCAATCTATAGCAAGTTTTGCACTGGCATCCCCCCCCACATAGGGTGTGAGCCCCAAATCTAGGAGTTCAAAACAGAGAAATCTGATAAATGTCATCAATTCCACATTTCCACATAGTGCCAAGTAAAGATGCAAAATTTGATTATCTATTCACAAGCTATTCTATTACAATAGGTCAGAAAGTGTAGGTATCCCAAGAGATGTTAGAAGGGAACTTTTCCAGGATCTGTTACTCAAGTTTTCCATATAGTTTTCTTCTATTGGATAAGGCAAGAATGACCCTGAATCTACAAGATGTACTTACCGGAGGGTCAAAACCTACCACTGTCAGGAGAGGCAGAACCAGGAGTTTGGATCCAAAAAATAATGGAGGAAAAGAGGATCTGGACTTCAGCTGGTAAAAGTGATCTCCCAGCAGGCTGCATTTCAGCACCCTGAAGTCCTTCCCTGGGGTAGCACCAAGTCTGGTTTTTAATACATTTCTTTAGCTCCTCAGAGTTTCCCCATCTGAGCCACCCTGGCTTCCCATTCCATGAGTTGTTGAAAATCACCTTCTTTACTTTTCCAGGTCCTCAATATTTTTGCATTTCTTTCCAGGGGTATTGATTTAATCTTGGATATCAGCCCTGATTATCCCTACCTGTGGAGTCACATAACCCTGCAGTGACATGAGGGTTAATTAGATCATGGGTCCAAGCTAATGTTAATTCCCTTATCATCTCCTGTGTTTTGTGTCATATCTCTTACTGATGTTCAGTACTACATTAGGGTTTTATATTCTCCAAGGCACCAAAAATTTTGCTTCCTTTTTTCCTTCCTTCTTTCCTTCCTTCTCATTCATTTATTTTGCTGCACCATTGCATCTACTTATTTCCATCAAACTTTCACATTTTCATATCAGAAAGAGGAACATTTGCTCATTTCCATATCTAATGAGACTCCATTCTCCTTCATATTCCTAACCACAAACTCATCTTCTCATAAAACCAAGAGATATATCTACTTCAGGAATTTAGAGAATATCACACACAATCTTTCTAAATTACTTCCATGTCCAAAGCAGCTGTCTTCTTGGCAATGCATGGCTGTGCCTTCCTCTTCCTAACCTAGGCTACACGGACCGCTCCTTAAATGGCTCCACCCTGTTTTGTCTCCTTCGAGATAGTTTTCTTAAGATGGCCTTCCCCAGCTATTCATTCTCTCCTCCTTCCCTCTGTTTCTTTCTCCCATTATCTCCATCTCCTTCTAACTTTTGGTCTCTCATTTTTTCTGTATCTTTAACTTGATCATTCTCTCATCCTCTCTGTCTTTGGCAAACCCTCTCCATTTCTCTGTCCCTCTCTGTCTCTGTCTCTCTCTCTTTCTCCCCCACCCCTCTTTCATTCACTCACTCTTTTATTCACCTTCTCTTTTTCATTCTTTTAAATATGGGTCATTTACTCTCATTTTCCAGGGGAAAACTGATTTGTTCTATTAAACTCATCTATCTTCTATGTTAATGTTTTTATCACCATCCAAGCCAGATTTCTTGAGGAAATGTTTACACACAGTTTTATGCATGTAATTTCCCATCACTCATCCAGGCAATGGTCCTCTCTTTAATTTCCTACTCTTGCTGGCAGACACTGTGAAACTCAAGAGCTAAAATTTCCTAAATCCAGATAATATAAATCTGTCTCTTACTATTTTCCATTCCTTTCATATTTGACAATATTTACTGTTCATTTCCTTACTAATTCTTTTTTCTTTTTTGTCCCAGAAAACAAAGTCCCCAGAGAGTCAGAGGTTCACTTTTTAGGTCGTTCAGAGCTCTGCTCAGAATAAAACCTTCCCCTTGAGTTTCTCCTGACCACCATACATAAAGTTACATTTCCAAATTTGCACTTTTTACAACAATTATATGCTTAATTTTTCTCTCAAGATCTTAACATTTGGAACATATAAAGTTTACATTAGTATTTGTGGATTTAATTCACTGACCACATTTTTATGTCCTTGAAGGCAGGGTTTTGTTTCTATTTTGTCTACTTCTATAGCTCCTTTCCGGTCTACAAAAAGTGATCAATGTATTACAGCCCTTATTTAAATCAATGGTTAATTAGACAATGAATCATAGTGATCATGATGATTTTATTTTGGCCCTTTGGCATTCACACAATACCATATATAGGTTCCTGTTTAAAGTCATATTATTCTCTAGTATTGTTCGTATATATGTCTTCCACAGAAGAGCTCGTATACTTTAATAATATTTATATGGTTTAATTCACATCCTCACTTACCTGTGTTGAATCCATATTTTTGAGTCAATGATAAAATTCAATTCCCTAGTTAGAAATTCACATGAAGATATGGCCATACTTACATCCTATCCATATCTCGTGTCAGAGCTGGTCTCATAATCAATGTCCTAATCTATAAGAAATTCTCACATTTCCAAAATAATGTCTATTTTAGCTGTCCAGCTCTGCACATCCCTCTGCCATCAATGCCTATGAATGGCTGTAATTTACTTAAACATTAGCATCAGATTAAATTTTACTTCTTTGAGAATTTTTCAGAACAATTGAAGCTTGCTAATCTCCACCCCAGTGGTCATGAAACCTAGTTTCTGACAGGTGCATTTTCAGGGGTCTACTGATGTCCTAGGGGTAGGTATAGATTAGTCTAGTAAATCAACCAAAACCTTTTAGTTAACTTTTGAATTTTGAAAAAAAAATCCTACACAAAGGGGGATGATACCCATCTTAAGTTAAATGGAATTATTTTTTTGGCTCAACCTATCCTGTGGACATTAACGTTCAACTCAACTTCTTCTTGAAGGTACCTAAATGTTTGCCCAAACTGGTGCTGATGATATAGGGGCCTCTTGCTTACCTTCCTTGTTATGTTTAGGTGAGTTCTTTTATTCAGGGTTATCTGATTTTGAGGGGTTACTTTTCCAAATATATAACATTCCAATGAGGCGTTTCTCCTCAAATAATATATATTTGAGTACTACAGAATCAAACATGGTAGATTTCAAATCCCAAAATATGGAGAGGTAGAGAATATATGAAAAATGGGCACTAAAAAGGCAATGTGGTCAGTGATTTACCTTGGAAACATTAGTTTTCAAATTGTTGACAATTATCAAACAAACAGAGTTCAAGAATTTGGAAAATGTGATCCATTTCTGAGGAATCTGGTACCGAAAGTGTGTGTACTCAATATACAGAAGAGACTCTTCTCTCATATTTAATTTTGAAATGTTAGCTATCAGTTCTATATATTATTTGTATTTATCTATCTTTGTATACAATATTTAAAACACATTGAATCATATTGTAGGTGCTCTTCTTAATATCAATGTTATGGAATTCACAGGCATTTGTTGTCCTATTTAATTAAAATTATTTAATTATTATAGGACAGGGATAAATAAAGTCTAGAGATTTAATTACATTATTAATTTTAAGGGTAGAATAAAAACACACTTTTACAATTTTCAAGTCATTAATGGTAGAATAAAAATTTCTATGAAATAATGTTATAGTAAAAATGTGTTTGAAACTCTTGTGCTGGGCCAACCTTTTTGAATCCTGGCTCTCCAAACTCAGTTCTACTTTCCACTACCCTCTTGGCCCCTAATTGTTGTTTTTCATAATTTGTAAACCTAATCATGTGTCCCCCCACCTTTCTCTGTAATTTAATCATGCATCTCCTCACCTTTCTCTACAACCTAATCAGTCATTCCTATGCCTATTGAAAGACAGTAGCCAATGCAAGAAATAGGTGTGGTCCTAGATCAGGTTAATCATATAAAAAGCCCACTTGTCCAGAGAACTCTCCTGAGAACACTGCCTGCCTGAGTTTGTGGCTGCCTGGGCTTTGGAAAGCTGAGAGTTACTGCTGCCCTCTGCAAGCCTACATTCTGCTCTGATTTCAACGGAACTTGCCGACCCAATGACTTACCAGAGGTGAGACTATACATACTCAACTCTAGTGGGTATGTAATTTACAGTAAAGAGCTTTCTGCTAATTTTGCTTTTCAAAATACTTTGAGTTGACCTGTCATTCCCACTTTGGCCTTGTCCAGGAGAACCACTAGGTTTTCTCATTACTTTAAATGATATAAGTATTTAAAATATTTGTAACTGAAGCATTCGTATTGTTCTGGTTTGCATTATAAGGTTTTTCATTATTGTTTATTCTGTTATCAAATGTATCCCTAGATTGCTTAGCTCTTAAAAGACATCTCCCCAATTATTTTGCAATGATAAAACCCAGAAGACACCTAAAATGTATTCAAAAATGTATGTCCTTAATATTTTTATTCACATCAACTTAAAAATTGAATATGTTGAATTAACGGAAAACATTTGTTGTAAAAGTCTTCTCTGCTGTAATTTAAAAATCTTCAGTTTTCAGATTTGATGTGAAAAGTGTGCATCTTAGATTCAACTTACATGTACTCTTTCCCAAGGAAATTATGGGGAAATATCAGAAATTAAGAGAAATTGCCTTTGATTCTAATACATGCAGCTTTCAATTCTCTCTAAATAGAGAGTCAAGCGCAGTATTAAAGCTGATTTTTGTTAAAGGACATTTAATAAACAGTGTCTGATTATTGAAGTAGCTTTGGTTAGCGCCATTTCAAAATATGAATGTGGGAGTGGATGTGGCTCAAGCAATTGAGTGCCTGCTTCCCACATGTTTAGGTCCTGGGTTCAATCTGAGGTCCCGGATTTTATTTGAATCGAAAAAATTGATATCCTGATTTAGAAATTGGTAATTTTAGCATTTTATTTCACAGAAGGATGAGATATGCTATTAAAATTTGTAGCATAAATTAAATTCTTTAGACTTTCAGGATTTGAAGGGTGGTCCCAAAATCTGATTAACTTACACAACTTTGGTTTAAACCAATACATTTTTAAGTGTCTCCAGAAAAGTGTGTGTGTGTATTGGGAGACAGCGAATAGAGACAGCTACAGTATAGAGGCTAAATGTTTGAGTGTTTAGGTGACTGTGTCTGATAGACATGGAAGTCATGAATTATTAACTGTTGATTCAGATCACCACCAAAGCCACGAGGGGTTCTAATAGGAAGACAGAAGAAAAGAATTCAGACAAAAACACCCTACTGCCTATTCCAATTTCATTGTCTAAAATACTTTGTTTGCTGTAGATTTTCTCACTTTCCCCATGTTGCTCTATAAACCATACAGGTATTAAAATTGTTCTAACTGCTGTTTGTTTTCTCTATATTAGGAAGTGTTTTCTCTTTTTTCTTTCTTTTTTTTTTTTGTCTAAGGTCATTGGATATGTATTTTGTGCAATACAGAACATCAACTCAGATAGAAATTTGCAAGGTATAATTAGTCCTTAATGATTATGGAAGTTATAGAAAATAACTTGTGCTTTGGCTTTAGACTCAGTTTACCAACCTACCAACAGTCATAATAAGTAGAAATCCTGGAGAGATGGAGACAGGAGGAAGATGTTTTGCATTCAAACTTGCTTCAAAACTAATTAAGTAACTTTAACTACTCTAGAAGTATCTTAACCTTTACTCTCTTCCCCAATCTGTAAGTTAATATAGGTGATTAAGGTGTGCTAGAGCATCCTGTTGTATGATAAGGATTTCATTGGCGTCCCATATTTTAATTTCTTTTTAGAAAGATATCGAGTCTGCCTATATTTATCATGTCTGGGTTTTTATAGGGGGTAAATTAATAGGTAGGTTGAACAGAGATTAACAGAACTGTCCAGACTCCCTTTTTCCCTCATGGGGGTCAAAGAGTGACTTTTTATTTTCCTTGTTTTTTTTATTCTCAGAAACATGGATTCAGACACACTACAAGCCTTCCAGAAGGAACTTACCTGCTCCATCTGCATGAACTATTTCATAGACCCCGTCACCATGGACTGTGGCCACAGCTTTTGCAGACCCTATCTCTGCCGCTGCTGGGAGGACAATGAAGCTTCAATCTGCTGTCCTGAGTGCAGGCAAACATCAGAGAAGACAGGCATCAAAACCAGCATCGCTCTGTAGAAGCTGGCTTTCCTTTCCAGAAAGGCCAGACCTTGCCAAGAACAGAGCTCTAAGGGGAAGATCTGTGAGGCACACGAGGAGGCAAAGGAGCTCTTCTGTGAGGTTGACAAGAACCTCCTCTGTGGGCCCTCCTCTGAGTCTCCAGAGCACGAGGGTCACAGCCACAGACCAGTGGAACAGGCTGCTGAGGAATACAGGGTATGTGATGCCTAGAGAGCAAATTGAAATCTTTCAGGTACTAAATCAAGGAGAAAGTTGAGTATTTTAGTAGTAAAATTCATTCCACTGGAGGTGGTGATTTTTCAATGTCAATCCCAATATTATTAGAATAGCCTTTCACTGTTGATCAACTTTGTCATTTAATCATAGCTGAGTTGACCTTCTGTAGTGAGGTTTACTTAGAAACATTGGGCAAATGTGAGGAATTGGTTCATTTTGGGGGTGGTGGCACCAGAAACCCTGGCTTCTTAGTCAAGCTGGATATCAGCATAGCCATGTTACACAAATTCTGTGTGCCAATTTCTCAGGAAATGGTCATATTTTCTGTAGGATATTTTTAAGTTCTCTATTATATGTTTCTTTCACCGGTGATGTCCCAAATATCTGTTTTGGTTGTGTTTGGGAAAATATGACCACCCCATTCTAATTCAACATTATTATTTTTCTCTCAATCGCATCCTTTCTCATAGATAAGGGAGGGAAATTAGTAACACCATCTTCTCTGTCACTAACACTCTTGGTTCTTTTGCAGGAGGAACTTCTAAAGAAAATGGGCTTTTTAAGGAAAATGACTCAGGAAACCAAAAACACCTTACCAAGGAAACTAGGAAAACCCAGGTATTAGAGGTAAGTCCAAATCTTTTTGCTTTTAATTTTGAAATTCAGCGTGCATAGCTGCTGAGATATCTTTGGTAGGGAAAGTCAACTTACCAGTTAAGGGTAGTGGATTCTTGGCAAGGAAATATAATAGTTTCAAATGATATATCAATATTCCCACATATGGAGGCTTTTACAGATTAGTGCAAAAAATGCCAGAACATGTGGAAAGCAGGCCATGATGGGTATTTCAAGTTCAAATTGAAGGTTTGGAAAGAGCTACTCAGATACCGAGTATAAGACCATTTTTTACAGTTTGTCTGTGAATAAGACGAGAGAAATTGTGTAGTCGTTGGAGAAAAAAGAAAGCAGAATTTTATTCCTTTTTTATTCCCTGTATGATGTTACATGCCTAAATATATTGAAATATGCAGGAAATCCAGATAGAGGTACAAGAAAAAATGTACAAGATTCAGATAAGCAAGGAAACATTTGATGGACTAAAAGTGAAGCATGACAGCTACTAGAAGCAGGCCAGGAATAAAACCTGGGAACCATTAGAAGACTTAGTTTAAACAGAGGAGAGGTTGACCAGAGAGATGGTCATGAAGGACGAGCACATACTCAAGACACTTTGCAGCTGTCAGGCAGAAAGATTGTAGAGTACTCGACCAATGATGTGAAAGTAATAATATTTGAAGTTTTCTGTAAAGAGTTGGGGTATAAGATTCTTCTAATCCGATATCCCTGCAGGATTACTTGGCTTTAAGGAAGATGATGATAAAGGTTCAATACCAGAGAATGTATCTATTTCTCTTTGAGGAAGAGCAACTACATCTGGAGAGACTGGAGAGGGAAGCAGAAGAGATTTTTCAACAACTCAAGGACAGTGAAGTGCGAATGATCCAACAGAAAGAAAATCTGAGACGAATGTACAGAGAACTGACTGAGACCTGCCACAAGCCTGCTGTGGAGGTGCTCCAGGTGAGTCTGGAGGTCCCACGTTCACAGACGGGAATCCTTTTCCATTCAGTGTTGCCAGGACACTGAAATGTTCTCTGCCCATGCCATCACTCTTGGCTAAGAGCAACATGCCCTTTCTTTCCTGTCATTATGTTTGCCCAGTCACTGATTCCTTCACATCCTCAGATTGCTGAGGACATTAAGGCTTTGCCCATGGTCTTGGCAATGTGGGAAGAATTTGGTAACCAATTTCAAAAGACTCTAGAATTATTTTTTTTATTGATTTTCTGTTTTGCTTTAATTGTCTAAATGGGCAGAATTCTCCTTGGGAATAAGAAGGAGCAATGACACTGAGAAGCTAGCTCCTGTTGTGTCACCAGCCAGGCTCATTTGAGCCTCTTCCTTCTCATTTTCATGCTGAGCAAGTACTGCCTGTAATGTTTTTTGTTTTTTTTTTGGCTTTTGATAATAAAATATCTGGTAGTTTTTAAGAATGAAGTATGAAACATAAAGTATTTTTTCTCTAGACAAGTAAAGCAAACTGTACCTAAAAACAGATAGAGAGTTTGGGTGCTGTTTCTCTAACCCCCATTAATCTTACAGAAGAAAGAAGATACTAAGTTGTCATAGAAGTGGCAAGTGCCTTAGAGAGGTGGAAGGTGAAGAAGTAAAAGAAAGAGGGTAACATCCAAAGAGTGGGATAGGGAATGAGTGGGGTCTACAAGGACCTGCTCCATCTCAGGGAGCCCAGCCATAGGCAGGACCTCAGAGGGGACTGGCTTCCTTGGGTTCCCTGAAATTCTCCTTTGCTTGACAGGAAGAGCAAAGCTGACTAGATCAGAGTACTAGTCCCTCTAGACCATGATCACATCAGGGGTGGCCCCTGCAGACTGAAGAGCCAAAGGCTTAGCCTAAAGTGTCAACTCTCTGTGAGGTCCCCAGGGGAATTTGCAGTACCTGAAGTGGAGGGAGGAACTGGTTCTCTATAACTTTAAAAATTAAATGATGTCTGCCAAGAATAGGGGGCTGGAATTGGTATAAATTAATTTTTAAAAAGCCATAACCCTTAAAATACCTAGAGTGCAGAATATATTAATAACTATTTAGCCAAATTGGGAGAATGTTGCTATAATATCTCCTGTTAAAATCTGATGTCTCTGTAACACTGTGTGATCAAGCCTTTGGCCTGGGAACTCTAACTGATGTCTTTCTTCACAGGGCTGAGCTGGTGCAGATGCAGGAACCACAGCCCCTGCCCCCTGAGCTCACTTCTTGGCACATTCCTGGGATTCTCAACATGCTGAAAAGCTACAGAGGTGAGAGTCAGCTCTTTGAAGGTCTGATTTCAATTCCTGTCAACAATGGTCTCCTGGGAATAATCCTTCTCCTGATTTTATTTATTTTCTGACCTAAAGGTAGTGCATGATTTTCTCAAACCTCTATGTGCTATGTACTTCTAGAGCCATACTACACTGAGTAGTTTTGATATCTGTAATATTTTGATTGCTGAAAATGCAAAATAAGATATATAGTTTTAATTCTATCTGACACTTTGAGTAGCAAAAATGAATAAACAGGTCATATGGTAAGGAAGAGATACAAGGGATAGTGTCAGGAATGCTATTAACAGAATATGTTTATTTAGTTTACTTTGACTTTACAGGTCTCAGGATATCATTACTAGTTTTTAACCACTTCTGTATCATAAGCTTATTATCATGCATTTTACAAAGAACATACAATATTTATTTTACATTTTTGTAATTTATTTATTTTATTATATGAATCAGAATATTTTATAGAAATGAATCAAATTGGTATATGCACAACATTTTTATCATCTGATCAATCCTAAAACAACTGAAAGAGGAGAGAACCATGTGCCTGGCACAACCATAGAGGCCCACACTGGAGGACAGCTCCCACTGGCAGAGACTAGAACAAGATTAGATGGAAAGTCATGTTGAGACACATAATATAAAGCCAGACCATTCTCTTAAGAATATCCTCAACTGCTTACGTGAATTTCCCATCAAATTTTTTGACTTATGAGTATGTAACAGGAAGACTTACATCTTCAATAAATTGTGGCCTCATAGCAAATTGTTGTCTATTAACTAAAGTTAGTGTGGACAAACCACCCAAGTAGAGAATGTTATTAAAGATGAAAGCTATATTTTTTTGCCCTCAGAAAATTTTCCAGAAGTTGTTATTAAAAAGTGTTTCAGAGTTGAAGTCGGAAGATGGCATCAGTTTAGGTGAGTAGTCACCATTTCTCTCCTTGAGGACGGCTGATTGTGGACAGGATCCTGCCTGGGTGGTCTGTTCTGGGAGCCTGTGGAGCGAGAAACTTGGGGACATCAATCTGGAGGGAGCTGGACAGTGAGGTGGACTGCTCAATATAAAATCATGAGTTTTTTTCTCCAGCTTGAAATCATGGACACAGACAACTAATTCCCACCCTCCCGGCAACCCGGTGAGAGGGAGCATTCTCTGAGAGTCAGAGAGTCCTGGCAAAGGCTGAGTAGGGTTTTTATCTGTCAGTTTGGCTGCCTGGACCCCTTGCAGCTTTTTGGGAGCATACCAGCTGGCTAGAAGTGGTGCCCGGCTTAGGGGAGAGGCGACTCTGCCTAATCAAAGCTGTCCAAAAAAATATCATGGACCAACTCAAAGAAGTGAAGGAAGAGATTAAGGATATTAAGAAGACAATGAGAGAACATACTGAAGAAATTGTAAACATACAAAAAGAGATAACAGATATGATGATGATGAATGTTACAAACCAAGAAATCAAAAAGACATGCAGAAATTATGGCTGATGTAAGAAATACGTTGAGAGTAATAACACTGAATGTTAATGGATTAAACTTACCAGTCAAAAAATAGAGATCAGCAGAATGGATAAGGAAATATGACCTATCTATATGTTGTCTACAAGAAACCCACTTTGGACCCAGAGATTCGAGGAGGCTGAAAACAATTATACAAGCAAACAATGACCAAAAAAGGACAGAAGTAGCTATCCTAATATCGGACAAAATAGACTTTAAATGCAAAAATATTTTAAGAGAAAAAGATGGACACTATATATTAGTAAAAGGGGTAATCTTTCAAGAAGAGAGAACAATCATAAACATTTATGCACCTTATCAGGGTGCCTCAAAATACATGAGGCAAACACTGGAAAAACTAAGTGGAGAAATAAATGCCTCTACAATTATAGTGGGGGACTTTAATACACCATCATCACCATTAGACTGAACATCCAGACAGAGAATCAATAAAGAAACAAAGCCTCTGAACAATACATTAGAGGACCTGGACCTAATAGACATATATAGAATGCTACACCCAAATAGAGCAGGATATACAGTATTCTCGAGTGCACATGGATCATACTCCAAGACAGACCACATGCTAGGCCACAGAACAACTCTCAATGAATTCAGAAAGATTGAGATTATACAAAGAAATTTCTCTGACCACAATGGAATGAAATTGGAAATCACTAAGGGTCAGAGAACCAGATTAGGCACAAATTTAAGGAAAGAAATCATGAACTACCTTGAATTGAATGAAAATGACAACACAACATATCAAAACCTATGGGATGCAGCCAAAACTGTACTGAGAGGGAAATTCATTGCCATAAATGCATATATTAAAAATGAAGAAAGCTAAAATTGAAGACCTAACTGCACACCTGGAGGAATTGGAAAAAACATCAACAAGCTAACCCCAAAGGAAGCAGAAAGAAAGAAATAACAAAGATTAGAGCAGAACTAAATGAAATAGAAAATAAGAAAGCACAAGAAAAAATAAAACCAAAAGCTGGTTCTTCGAGAAGATCAATTAAATTGACAAACCCTTAACCAGACTAACAAAGAAAAAGAGAGAGCAGATGCAAATACACAAAATAATGCAAATACACAAAATAAGGAATGAAGAAGGGGATATCACTACTGACCCCACCGAAATAAAGAGAATCATAAGAGGATACTTTGAAAATTTATATGCCAACAAGAATAATAATTTAGAGGAAATGGACAAATTCCTAGAAACTCACAAACAGCCTACATTGACAAAAGAAGAAATTGATGAACTCAACAGCCCAATTACAAATAAAGAGATAGACTCAGTCATCAAAGACCTCCCAACTAAGAAGAGCTCAGGACCAGATAGCTTCACAGCTGAATTCTACCAAACATTCTGGAAAGAGCTAACACCAATTCTGCTTAAGCTCTTCCAAAAAATAGAAGTAGAAGGAACATTGCCTAACTCTTTCTATGATGCCAACATTACCCTTATACCAAAGCCAAGAAAAGATAACACAAGAAAGGAAAATTACAGAACAATTTCTCTAATGAACCTAGATGCTAAAATCCTCAACAAAATACTTGCTAATCATATTCAACAACATAGCAAAAGAATTATACACCATGACCAAGTGGGATTCATCATGGGTATGTAAGGATGGTTCAACATAAGAAAATCAATTAATGCAATACACCACATAAACAGATTGAAAGAAAAAAATTACATAATCATCTCTATAGATGTAGAATAAGCATTCAACAAAATACAGCACCCTTTCCTCATAAAAACACTGCAAAAGATAGGAATAGAAGGAAACTTTCTGAATATGATAAAGGATATATATGAGAAACCCAAAGCTAACATCATCTTCAATGGTGAAATGCTAAAAGCCTTCCCTCTGAGATCAGGAACAAGACAAGGATGCCCACTATCACCACTCCTATTTAACATTGTCTTAGAAGTACTTACTTGAGCACTGAGGCAAGAAAAAGATATAAAATGCATGCAAATTGGAAAAGAAGAAGTAAAGATTTCATTATTTGCAGATGATGTGATCTTATACGTAGAAAGCCCTGGGAAATCTACAAAAAAGCTTCTAAAACTTATAAAGGAGTTCAGTAATGTCACAGGCTATAAGATCAGTGCTTAAAAATCAGTAGCATTTCTGTACACCAATAACGAGCAATCTGAGGAGGAAATCAAGAAAAAATACCATTTACAATAGTAACTAAAAGAATCAAATACCTAGGAATAAGTTTAACTAAAGATGTAAAGCACTTATATACAGAAAACTGCACAACACTGTTCAAGGAAATCAAAGAAAACTTAAATAAATGGAAGAATATTCCCTGTTCATGGATAGGAAGACTAAACATCGTTAAGATGTCTATCCTACCCAAACTAATCTACAGATTTAATGCAATCGCGATAAAAATCAACACTATATTTTTTAAGGAATTGGAAAAACTAATTACAAAATTTATTTGGAAAGGTAAGAGGCCCCAAATCATGAAAGATATATTGAAAAAGAAAAATGAAGCTGGAGGTATCACACTACCTGACTTTAAAACATAGTACAAAGCTACAGTGGTGAAAACCACATGGTATTTGAACAAAGATAGACACATTGACCAATGGAACCGAATTGAGAGTCCTGATATATATCTTCGCATATACAGTCATCTGATATTCGACAAGGCCACCAAGCCCCCTCAGTTGGGAGAGAATGGCCTCTTCAACAAGTGGTGTATGGAGAACTGGATATCCATATCCAAAAGAATAAGAGAGGAACACCATCTGACACCTTATACAAAATTCAACTCAAGATAGATCAAAGATCTAAATATAAGAGCCAAGAACATAAAGACCTTGGAAGAAAATGTAGGGAAGCATCTACAGGACCTTGTAATAGGAAATGGTTTCATGAACTTCACACCCAAAGCAGGAACAGCACAATAAAAAATAGATAAATTGGATCTTCTCAAAATTAAAAACTTTTGCGCCTCAAAGGATGTTATCAAGAAAATAAAAAGGCAGCCTACTCAATGGGAGAAAATATTTGGCAACCATATATCTGATAGGAGCCTAATATCCTGCATATCTAAAGAAATCCTACAACTCAAAAATAAAAAGACTAATAACCAATTTAAAAAATGGGCAAATGACCTGAAAAGACACTTTTCCAAGGAAGAAATACAAATGGCTAAAAAGCACATGAAAAAAATGCTCAACATCTCTAGCTATTAGAGAAATGCAAATCAAAACTACATTGAGATACCATCTGTATTAGTCAGCTAAAGGGGTGCTAATGTGAAATACCAAAAATGGGTTGGTCTTTATAAAGGGTATTTATTTGGGGTAGAAGTCCACAGATACCAGGCCATGAAACATTAAATTTCTTCTCTCACCAAAGTCCATTGCCACATGTTGGAGCAAGACAGCTGCCGATGTTTGCCAGGGTTCAGACTTCTTGGGTTCCTCTCTTCCCAGGGCTGTGCTTCTCTCTGGGCTTAGCTCCTCTGGTTCCTCCACAAGGTCAGCTGTAGATTCTCAGGCGAACGGCTCACGTCTCTTCTCCTGGTGCCTTCTCTCCAACATCAAAACTCCAACATGAAAACTGCTTCTCAAAAACTTCTCCCTCTGTCCTTTGCCTTGCCTTTTGTATTCAATTCCCCCACCCACCAAGGAGTGGAGCTCAATGCCCTACTGATGTGGCCCAGTCAATGCCCTAATTATAACTTAATCATGCCTAGATTAACAGCTCAGTTTAAAAGCATGATCCAATTATATTTTTGGAATTCATAATTGCATCAAATTGCCAAACGGCTACATTCCACCCTCTGAATACCAAAAATACAATACAATATTCAAAAAACCTTAAATTAGTAACAATTCAAGTACAAAATCATATCATAGGCAGTTTAAAGAAATACAGTTTGTCTTGGTGCAAATTCCTGTCTGCTGTAGACCTCTGAAATTTACAAAACCATTTAACTGCTTCCAATACACAAATGGAAAGACAATGGATAAGCATTTTCATTATCATAAGGAGAAATTGGGATGTTAAACATGAGCCATGGGTCGTCTACAGTTCAGTAAACCTGCAGGACATCCTCCATTCAATTTCAAAGTCTGAGTCATTCTTAAGAGGATGGTTTCTTCTTCTTGGGGCCATGTGGGAACCCACCCTTTACAAAGGCTTGCCCAAGGGCCATTTTCTTGGTTCCACCCTCACCAAGTATCTGGGTGTCTACCAAGCTCCAGACCTCACCCTCCAAGAGTTTTAGGGTGATTGCCACACCTTACCCAATCTTTGGGTTAGAGTCTTAGCCCCCCTAGTATAGTGAGGTGAAGACAACATTCCCCTTAACCTTTGGCATACAGGTTCAACCCTCTCAGAGCAACGAATTGACCAACTGGCCTTCCCTAACCTTTAGCATATAGGTTCAATCCTCTCAGAGCAATGGGTTGACCACCTGGCCTTTTCTAATCCATGGAGGACAGGAGCAACCCTCTCAGACCTGTGGGGTGCTGACCTTAACCACCCTAATCTTTGAGGAATGTGCTCCACTCTCCCTGTTCCCTGGGGCAGCAAAACTCTTCCTGAACATTGGGTGGGGATATCCACCCTCTTCAACTCCTAAGGCAAACTCACCCTCTCTGTACACATGGGTGGGGCTCCTCTCTTGGCCCAAGGAGATGTCTTAATTCCAGATCTCAGCTTCCATGATTTTCTTCTTAAAGCTATTTCTCTTTTGATCTTTCCTTTCCATGTCTTCTTTTGTTCAAGCTGACAGTGGTTTTGTTCATATAGCACTCTCAAAAACGTTGTTTTAGAATACAAGAAGCAGGGGTCCAAGCCATCAGGCAGTAAGACTTTCCGCAAGTCTTTCTGAGATAACTGCATCTTCGATTCTGAGTTACAAGTTCCACATTTAGTAAAGTCTTCAAATAGGGCATTTTCATCTGGGAATTTGCTTTCCAGAAACTTGGAAGTTCTGGAATCAGTTTCTGTTTTCTTTGTGCCCAAAAGTTCAGTCCTTAGTGTATTTCGCTCATCTAGTATTTTGCTATAAGCTGCAAGGAGAAGCCAAGCCACATTCTCCGAGTTTACCTTGGAAAGTTCTTCAGCTAAATGCTCCGGTTCACCGTTTTCAAATTCTGTCTTCCATATAACACCAGGAGTTAATCTTGCCAAGTTCTCTGCACCTTTAAAACATGGATCGCCTTTCCTCCAGTTTCCAATAATAGTTTCATCATTTACTTGTAAGGCATCATAAAAAGTCTCTTTAGCATCCATATTACTATCAACAGTCTCTTCAGAGTGATCTAGGCCTTTTCCATCAAGCATTTCACAATTCCTCCAAAAAATACTCCTTACCCATTTATAAAACCATTCCAACATTTTGGTATATGCAAAAGCACTACCCCAGTCCTGGTACCAAATTCCGTATTAGTCAGGCAAAGGGGCACTAATGTGAAATACCAAAAATGGGTTGGTCTTTATAAAGGGTATTTATTTGGGGTAGAAGTCCACAGATACCAGGCCATGAAACATTAAGTTTCTTCTCTCACCAAAGTCCATTGCCACGTGTTGGTGCAAGACAGCTGCCTATGTTTGCCAGGGTTCAGGCTTCTTGGGTTCCTCTCTTCCTGGGGCTGTGCTTCTCTCTGGGCTTAGCTCCTCTGGTTCCTCCACAATGTCAGCTGTAGACTCTCAGGCGAACGGCTCACTTTTCTTCTCCTGGTGCCTTCTCTCCAACATCAAAACTGCTTCTCAAAAACTGCTCCCTCTGTCCTTAGCCTTGCCTTTTATATTCGATTCCCCCACCCACCAAGGGGTGGAGCTCAACGCCCTACTGGCATGGCCCAGTCAATGCCCTAATCATAACTTAATCATGCCCAGATTAACAGCTCAGTTTATATATTTTTGGAATTCATAATTGCATCAAATTGCCAAACGGCTACACCATCTTACAACCATTAGAATGGCAGCTATTAAAAAAACAGCAGACTATAAATATCGGAGAGGATGTGGAGGAATGGGAATCCTCATCCAGTTCTGGTGGGATTGAGGAATGGTCCAGCCACTGTGGAGTACAGTTTGGTGGTTCCTCTAAAAACTACAGATCTTCCACATGATCCAGCGATTCCACTGCTGGGTATATACCCAGAAGAATTGAAAGCAAAGACACAAACAGATATATGCACACCAATGTTCATAGTTCATAGTGGCATTGTTCACTATTGCCCATCAACAGACGAATGGATAAACAAAATGTGGTACATACACACAATTAAATATTACTCAGCTGTAAGAAGGAATAAATTGCTAACACACGGGATAACGTGGATGAATCTGGAAGACCTTATGTTGAGTGAAGCAAGCCAGGCATTGAAGGATGAACAGTTCACAATCTCACTAGGAAATTGAGCAGTCTCTGAGAACTCTTGTCTGAAAGATAGGTATACAAGAAAGAGAAAGACAAGAGAAAGTTGTGACCCTTCACCAATATGGACTTAACCTATGGTAAAGTGATAGAGAATAGTTGTGTATTGAAGGGATAGGACAGGAGGGTAGTGTCATATTGGGTTGGGTGGTACAAGGTTGACAGGTGGGTAGATTGGGAAGGGTGGGTTAGAATACTCAGGATACTGAGGGGAGAGCAGAAATAGGTAGGCATCTCTGAAGAGCAAGGGCAGTTCCTAATAGTGGAGGACAAACCAATATGTCACGACCTCTTGTTGCATGTAACTATAAACCTTGTCATCCAACGAATCAAACCAGGGAGTCATCATGGGACCCAGGGGGATGGGGAGGGAGGAACAGAATAGATCAAATAGGAGGCATTTAGTGGTCAAAGGAAATGTTTTTCATTACCTGACAGTGATGGACACAGGATATGGTAAATATCATCAAAATTCATAAAAGTGTACGATCCAAAATGTGAACCATACTGTAAACCATTGACAATGTTTAGTAGCTATGTTTCACTATCTGTATATCAGTTACAACAATGCTACCACCCACATAGAAAAATATTTTAATATGGGGTGAGGAAATGGGGAGGAGGTTGGATAAATGAGAGTCTCTAGTATTCTGTGTGTGACTTTGCTGTGACCTAAAACTTCTTTGAAAATTAAATGAAAATTTGGTAGAGCCTGGGGAGTGAGAGTGGGAATGTGCCATGGTACAGACTGGACACCAGATAGTGCAGTGGTAACAGGCAAAATGTCAAAAAAAAATTTTTTTATTTTTTTAAAATTTTTCTCATTTTTTGAATTAATTAATTCATTAATTAATCCTTTAATTTTGTTTTATTTTTAGTGGGTTTTTTTTAAGTTTTCATGTATTTTATCTCTTACATTTAAACATCATTATTATTTCATTTTCCTATTAATTGTATTTGGCTATTGTATTGGCTTCATCTTTAAAGAAGCTTTGGATCACAGAAGGGTTACAACTGGGGCAGAAGAGGATCTTTGGTGGGGGGTGTCAAGGATGAGGTGGTGAATGGGAGGAAGTTCACCTCAACATACATAAAAGGTATATAAAATTGTTCAAATGCTCATGGGGCATGGTCATAGTGGGTGGAGAACCACTCAGTAAATGAAAGAATACTGAATTCCCATCCTGGACAGCTCTGCCATATCCTCCAAGGGAGTAGCAACAGTCCCCCAAGTGCAGGGGCAGTGTCTGGCAAAGGAGGATGATCCACTGACGTGCTTTTGTTATTGATGACTAGCCTTATGAGTCTTGGCTCTTGATATTGAAACTTAGCCTATTGTTATGGGATGCCTAAGGGTTGCCTCATAAGAGCCTCATTGTTGCTCAAATGTGGCCTCTCTCTAAGCCAAACTCAGCATATGAATGCATTACCTTCCTCCCAGCATGGGACATGAATTCTGGGGATGAGCCTTCCTGGCAACAAGGGATTACTAACAAGTTCCAACCGGCAATACAACTGGAAAAAGACCTCTAATAAAAGGAGGAAATGTAAAGACAAATGAGTTCATATGGCTAAGAGACTTCAAAGTGAGTCAGGAGGTCATCCCAGAGGTAACGTTTATGCACATCTCAATAGGACCTCATAGGCTTCCAATGTGGATACACCCCAAACAGAGGGGCACCTGAGGGCTCTGGAGACACCCAGGTCCTATATCAGGGCGGATAGGCCAAGTTTTGCACCTTATCAGGATTCTACTTTGGAATCCTTGTTCCTGAGAATGACAGAGTTGGACCCAAATATGTCTTCCCTGCACATGGTCCATGTGTCCCTTCTATTCAAACCTATATGTATTGCTGGAGCTTGTAAGTGTACTTCCAGAGACCATAGTCTTTGGACTGTCCATGTGCCAGCTGGGTTCAGAATCTCAGTGGATCTGCAACTCCTACCCTATAGCTCAATGGATTCAACCTGGACACCTGGTGGGGAGATGATGATGGACAACAGCCATCCCAGGGAATGTAGAGAGTCTGCAGCTGCAGGCAGGATAATCCCATCCCTCTTATCCATAAGATATAAGCCCTCTTTCACTTGGAGGTGGAGTGGACATCACCATCTCAGACTCCTCAGGATTGGGGGAAGAGCTATGGACTAGGGTGTACTTACTGGTATTCTGTTACAGACATGTTGTGATCCATGCAGTGGAAGTAATTACAACATTAATGTGGAGCCAGTGGCCCCCGGATGCTTTAGGGGCATGGAGAGGGAAAAGCAGTTGTAATACAGGGGCTTTTTTGGGACTTGGGTATTATCCTGAATGACATTGCAATGACAGATATAGGCCATTTTATATCATTATATAACATACAGAACTGTGTGGGAGAGAGTGTGGTCTACAATGTGAACTATGGTCCATGTTTAGTGCAAAGCCCCAAGATGTGTATATCTATTGCAGGTGATGTGTTACACTAATGAAGGATGTTTATGTGGGAGGTTGTGGGAGGACTGGGAGGTGGGACATATGGGAATCCCTACAATTTTTGTGTAACATTTATATAATCTAAGTATCTTTTAAAAAATAAGAAAATAAAATTATTTAAAAAATAAAACAAAATAAACTGTATAAATAAAAAATAAATAAAGAGTAATCAAATGATAAATGTGTTAACAGACTAAACATATCTTAAATAAAACATTCTTTCAAGAACTGTTTTTTAAAAAAAAGATTAGAACAGAAATAAATGAAAATGAGAACATAAAAACAATAGAGAAAATCAACAAAAGCAAAAGCTTGTTCTTTGTGAAGATCAATAAAATTGACAATCCCCTAGCTAGACTAACAAAAAAAGAAAAAGAGAGAAGATGCAAACAAATACAATCAGAAATGAGAGGGGGGAAGTTCCAAATGAATCCACAGAAATAAAAAGAATCATAAGAGGATATTATGAGAAACTGTATGACAGCAAACTAGAAAAACTAAATAAAATGGAAAAATTCCTAGAAATGCGCAACCAACCTACACCGACACTACAAGAAATACAAGAACTTAACAAACCAATCACATTTAAGGAGATTGAATGCATCATTAAAAATCTCCCAGCAAAGAAAAGTCCAGGACCAGATGGCTTCAGAGGTGAATTCTATGAAACATTTCAAAAAGAATTAACAATAATGCTGTTTAAATTCTTCCAAAAAATTAAAGAGGAGGAAAAGTTACCCAATACATTTTATGAAGCCAACATCACACTCATACCAAAGCCAGATAAAGACACTACAGAAAAAGATAATTACAGCCTAATCTCTCTAATGATCATAGATGCAAAAATTTTAAACAAAATGTTTGCAGATAAAATCCAACAGCATATCAAAAGACTTATACATCATGACCAAGTAGAAATTTTCCTGATATGCAAGGCTGGTTCAACATGAGAAAATCAATCAATGTAATATACCACATTAACAAGTTGAAGGGGAGGAAAAACCACATGATCATCTCAATCAATGGAAAAAGGCATTGGACAAAATTCAGCATCCCTTTTTGATATTAACACTTCAAAAGATAGGAAAAGAAGGAAAATTCCTCCATATGATAAATGGAATATATAAAAAATACTCAGCCAACATCATACTCAATGGGAAAAGGTAGAAAACATTCCCTCTAAGATTGGAAACAAGACAAGGATGCCCACTGTCACCATTGTTATTCAATATTGTAAAAGAAACTCCAGCTAGGGCAATTAGACAAGAAAAAAAAAAATTAAAGGCATTTAAATAGGAAAAGAGGAAGTAAAACTCTCATTGCTTGCAGAGGACATGATCCTGTACTTAGAAAATCCTGAATTATTCATGACAAAGCTACTTGAGCTAATAAATGATTTCAGCAAAGTGGCAAGATACAAGATCAACACACAAAAATCAGTAATGTTTTTGTACACTGGTACTGAACAATCTGAGGAGAAAATCAGGGGGAAAATTCTATTTTCAATAGCAACAAAAAGACTCAAATACCTAGGAATTAATTTAACCAAAGATATTCAGGACCTATATGCAGAAAAATACAAAACAGTGCTAAAAGAAATGAAAAAAAAACCTAAACAAATGGAAAGACATTCCATATTCATGGACTGGAAGAAGAAATATTGTGAAGATTTCAGTCTTACCCAAACTGATTTATACATTCAATGCAATACTAAGCAAAATCCCAACAAATTACTTTAAAGAACTAGAGAAGGCAATTACCAAATTCATCTGGAAGGCTAACTGCACCAAATAGCCAAGGGCATTCTAAAATAGAAAAGTGGCATAGGAGGAATATCATTGCCAGATCTTGAAATATATTACAAAGCTACAGAGGTCAAAACAGCATGGTACCGGCATAAAGAGAGACACATCAATCAGTGGAATAAAATTGAGAACCTAGAAGTAAACCTTCACTTATACAGTCAATTGGTTTTTGACAAACCTACCAAGTTCATGTTAATGGGACAAAACAGTGTCTTCAACAAATGGTGTTGGGAGAACTGGATATCTATAACCAAAAGAATGAACAAGGACCCTATCTCACCCTCTATACAAGAATCAACCCAAAATGGATCAAAGATATAAATATGAAAGCCAGGACCATAAAACTACTAGAACAAAATGTAGGAAAATATCTTCAAGACCTTGTAGCAGGTGGTAGTTTCTTGGACCTTATACCCAAAGCACATGCAACAAAAGAAAAATAGATAAATGGGACCTCCTCAAAATTAAATACTTTTGCACCTCATAGGATTTTGACAAAAGGGGGAGAAAGGCAGCCAACTTATAGGGAGAAAATATTTGGAAATCACATATCTGATAAGGGTTTAATATCCAGGATATATAAAGAGATGTTATAACTCAGCAATAAAAAGACAAACCACACAATTAAAAAATGGGTAAAGGACTTGAATAGATATTTGTCTGAAGAAGAAATACAAATAGCAAAAAAAAACACATGGTTAGGAAAATCAGTCATGATTAGGGAAATGCAAATCAAAACTACAATGAGATATCATTTCATACCTATCAGAATGGCCAATATTAAAAAAGACAGAGACTACAAGTGTTGGATACGATGTGGAGAAATAGGAACACTTATTAACTGTTCGTGGGAAAGCAAAACAGTACAGCCACTGTGGAGGACTGTTTGGCAGTTCTTAAAGAAGTTGAATATAGACTTGCCACATGACCAGGCATTACCACTACTGGGTATATACACAGAAGAAATGAGAGCAGTGACACGAACAGACATCTGCACACCAATGTTCAGAGCAGAATTATTCACCATTGCCAAAAGTTCCAAACAATCCAGGTGTCCATCAACAGACGAATGGATAAACACACTGTGGTCTATTCACACGATGGAATATTATGCAGCTGCAAGAAGAAATGAAGTTGTAAAGCATATGACAACATGGATGAACCTGGAGGACATTATGTTGAGTGAAGCAAGACAGACACAAAAGGACAAATACTGTATGAATTTGTTACTATGAACCAAATATATTGTGTAACATATTGTTTGGTTTTGAAAAATTATATGCATCCAATAAAAAAATAAATAAAAATAAAGGACAGCTACTGTGGACGACTGTTTGGCAGTTCCTAAGGAAGTTGAATATAAAATTGTCATGTGACCTGGCATTTCCACTGCTGAATATATACCCAGAAGAATTGTGAGCAGAGAAATAAACAGACATCTGCACACCGATGTCCATTGAAATTAGGTAAAATGGACAAAATCCTGGAAAGCACAATTACCAAACTTGACTCAAAAAGAAAACAAATTCTAAAGAGACCCACGACAAGAAAAGGGATCAAATTATTAATTTATAAATGTTCTACTAAAAAAAAAAACAAGATCCAAGTATCTTTGGTGATGAGTTTAAAAAATTTTAAAGAAGAATTGGCATTATTTCTTCACAAACTTTTACAGAGAACAATGGTGACAGAACACTTCCCAACTCATCATGAAGCAAGAAATACACTAATAACTAAACCAGAACAACAACAAAAAATTACCATGAAAATATCCCTAATCAGTATAGATGCAAAAATTCTCAATAAAAATACTAGCAAATGAGTCCAGCAACATAGAAAAAGGATTATACAATATAGTTTGATAACTTGGTGTTGTGCAGATATGTGCTTCTCTATTTGTCATGTTATATTGTGATGTGTAGTCCATGAAATTAATTTCATAAACATTTCAAGTAATTTAAAATTAGAATAATTATGTACATATTTGGGTGCTATTGTGAATAGTCTGAAGAAATGTACCAACATTTCTTGGGTCTGGCAAAAATGGCATCATTTCTGCACTCTATAAGAATGGAGACTACAGGTAGCCCAAGAACCCAAAATGCTTCTATTAATCATTTGGCTCTGTTAAGTGAAATATGCTCTACAATTCACTTTGACTAATCCCTAACCACACTGCAGATAGTCTGGATATGACTTCTGGTATCGTTCCATGTTTTACTTATTTTATTATATTTCTTGTTACACAACAAAGACAGCATAAACTTATGAACAAATAATTTTATTCTCTCCACCTCTTCCTCAGTCACACACATACACACATACCTCATTAATCACTGATTATTTTCTAAATACAGATTAAGATAGAAATAGAGATGAATT
>JAQZBX010011903.1:0-42004 GCA_029593785.1 Cabassous unicinctus
CAAACCAATTATTACAAAAGATTGAGACAGTAATCAAACACCCCCTAACAAAGAAAGTGCAGGACCAGTTGGCTTCACAAGGGAAATCTGCCAAACATTTCAAGAAGACTTAAATTCAATTAGGCTCAAACTCTTTCAAAATATTGAAGAGGGGAGAACACTCCCTAATTCTTTCTATGAGACCAGCATCACCCTCATAGCCAGGGCAGCTAAAGAGACCAAAAGAAAAATACAGGCTAATATCTCTTATTAATATCAATGCAAAATCCTCAACAAAATACTGGCAAACAGAATGGAACAACATATTAAAAGAATTATACATCATAGACAAGTGGGATTTATCCCTAGTATACAAGGCTGATTGAACATAAGAAAAGCAATTAATATAATATAACACATTAACAGAATGAAGAAAAAAACATGATCTCCTCAATTGATACAGAAATTCATTTGACAAAATCCAGCAGTCCTTCTAGGTAAAAACTATTAGAACACTAGGAATAGAAGGAAGCTTCTTAAGTATTATAAAGCCATATATGAAAAGACCACAACTTTACATCCTAATTAATTATGAATGTAGGTAATTTTACAGCTTCAGTAACCAAGTTGTGTCCTATGGTACTACAGATATAAGAAAGTAAATGGTAAATAATTTTAGTATTTTTAGGGAGAAAATAAAGCTGGCATTTTCCTAAACCCCTTATTAAATTTTGAAATATGAGAACATCTCTAAACTGAATATTCTGCAAAGAGCAAGTAGACTAAAGATGTTATAGTGTGGAAGAAGGTCAATAATCAATAGCTGTTATTTCATCAGAATTATTTACTTCTCAAATTCTCAGAAGATGTTTAGATATTGAAGTTGTATCAGTCATGGAAGAGGATGTAATGACAGTAAAGTTAGGACCCAAATTAGGTGTTGTTAGCTGGTCTATTTCGAATTAGCTAGAAAGTTGGAACATTATGGTAAGGTCAGTGTAAGTTCTTCATTCATTCCACATATTTCACACAATTGCTTGGTCAACATTATAATGACAAATTTATTGAAATGAAACTACATTGCTTCAATAAAACTAAATTAACCAAGAAATGATTGATGCACTGAAGAGGACCTAGATGAAAGTAAAATCTGGTAAATCAATTGTGTGATTATAAAATTTACTTACTCATTATATGTGCAATATTGAAATACTTGACATTGTTGATATTGTATTCTTTTCTCTATTTATTTATTGATATTTTTTTTGCAAGTTGTGTCTGCAGTAATGATAAATAAAACTGCTCTGACTGAATGAATCCTCATGGAATTTTCTACCAATCAAGTATGCACATTTTACATTCAGTGCTTCTTTCATTCATGTGTGTACCCTGATGAGGAATATTCACATTATAATTATTACACCTTTTTACCAGTACCTTCATGCCCCCCATGTACATCTTGAAGAATTTATATTTCTTGGATATCTGCCTCATTTCAGTCACAATTCTCAATCCATTGTCACCCCCTAAATACAACAAATCCATCTCATTCCTTAGCTGTCATTCAGTTCTTTCTGATGTTTTGTTGTTTATTTGTTTTAAACAGCTGCAAATCTAGTACACCACATAGCTGTGTCCTTTGACCACTATGCTCCCATCTGTCATCCTCTGCACTATGATGTCATCATGAACATGGGCAGGATATGAAGATGGCAATTTATGTTTTGGATGGTTGGTCATCTGATTTCTGTGATACCCACAGCTGGTATCTTCTTTTTCTCCATATTTGGTCCAATGTACTACCTCAGTTTTTCTGTGACATCCCTCAGTTATTAGCAATTTCTTGTTCAAAAATGTATGAAAAATTGTGCTCATCCTCATTAGTATGGTGATGAATTTCTTTTGTTTTATTTTAATCACTGTTTCTTAAGTCTGCATCTTCTCCACAGTCAAAAAGATTTCTTCAACAGAAGGCCAGTCCAGAGCATACTCCACCACTTACCTTACACACCGGAAAGTCATTGTATTATTTCTCTCCACTGGTTTCATTAGTTATCTAAAAACAAACTCAGGTTCCCCTACTTTTTCCTTTTTCTGTAATAAACTTTATTTTAGAGAACTTTTAGAATTAAAGAAAAATTACACTGAAAGTATAGGGAAATCCAATATAATCCCCATATCCACACATATAGTTTCCCCTATTATTTACATCTTACACTCATGTGGTGCATTTGTTGAACCAATTGATTGCTACTAACCAAAGCCTATAGTTCACATTATGGTTTACACTTTGTGTTGCAAAGTTTTATATGCTTTAAAAGTGTATAATGTCATGTGTCCATCATTGCAGTATTGTACAGGACAATTTCACTGACCTAAATATGCCTTGTATTCTGCTTTCTCATCCCTGCTACCCCATCTAAACCCCTGGCATCCACTGTCTTTATTTCAATGTTACAAGACCTTCCATTAACACAAGCTAATAACAATTAAAATAAATCTCTTTTTCAGTATTTATACTCCCCACTTAATTTTGTTAATTCCTCAATCTTGAGAAATTTGGGGAGATGTCTGTTCTATATACTTCAGGCTGAGAGGGGACTTAGATACGCTGAGCAGATTGAAGGAATTGTTTTGCTTCCAGTTGTTTGTCCTCCTTGTTTTAGGGACTGGGACTTGTCCATCATCATTATTTTGTGGGTTGTCCAGGGTAAGCCTTTAGAACTGGAGAATAGGAGTTGGTCACAACACTGCTGGGATTCAGGGATGAATGAGAATATAAACCTTTGAAAGACTTAAGTCTCTGAGAGATATTTTTTAAAATTACATGTTCAATTTAAAGTACAAGAATCATGAGTAAAGGTTTTATAAATGAGTATAACTCTGCTATATTAGAGAAATAGATAACTATATATTCCCAAATGGGGTCTTTCCAAGTAGTGTTGACTTCATGAGACTGTGTTCCTTGCCTCTGGTGTCTGAATGTCCCTAGAGCCCTCAGGAGCACTCTTGTTCAAAGCTTTGTTTACTGAGGCAATTAGTGAAATCTGCCTAAAACCTGCATAAACACAACCTCTGGAATGACCTACCAACTCACTTTGCATTTACTTAGCCATATTTTTTAAAATTTAATGTTCTCCCTGTTTGGCCAAGGTACTTTTTAAAAAATGCATTGCTTGTTAGCAGTTGGTAATAATCCCTCAGTGCCAGGGAAACTCATTCCCAAGAATCATGTCCCAGGTCACATGGAAGATAGTGTGTTTATTTGCTGATTTTGGCTTAGAGAGAGGCCACATTTGAGTAACAGGGGGGTTTTCAAGAGATAATTCGTAGGCATTAATTATAATTAGGCTGTTTCATTTTTACTGGCATAAGGTTTATAAGTACTAGAACTAAAATTGAGGGCTAGGCATGTAGACCTCTTTTGTTTTCTTAGCTTGGCTTATGTATTCTAAAAATTTTTGCCATTTTATTTGAGAAAGTAGCATGGTTTTCTCAGAATGGAAGTTTGATATTTTGTTAGCTACTATGGGGCCTTTATCTATTGAGAAAACATCTATGATAACACGAATACATTCATATACCATAGAAGTGTATTTTAGGTCTATTTTCTTCTGTATATCACCTCACTATCAGCCCCCAGTACTAGTGATGTATCTTATTTATAGATCCTGAAAGAACTTTCTTATATTTGTATTCTTAACCAGAATCCTCGGGCAACCTGGAGTTCACTGAGTTACACCATCCTCTGTTTTATGCTCTAGCTATCCTTTGAGCATCATGGACAGCCCCAAACTTCCCCGTTTCAACCACATTCACACTCACCCTTCAGTATGGCTATTTATATTCATGTGGCTGCCATCCATTTCCAAACTGTTACAATCATCTTAATTATAAATTCTGCACAGATTAAGCATTGGCTCATCATCAATCTCTACTTCCCTTCTTTTTTTTTTATTTTTATAAAAGATATTTATTTGGGATAGAAGATTACAGTTATCAGGCTATAAAACATAAGACACTCCCCTCACCAAAGTCTATTGCCACGTGTTGGAACAAGATAGGTGCCAACATCTGCAAAGGTTCAGGTTTCCTGGTTTCCTCTTTTCCGTGGGCTTGTTTCTCTGTAGGCTCACCTGTTCTGCTCTTCTGTGTGCTTACTTTCCAGGTTCCAGGTTAAAACTCCCTCTCTCTTCTCTGCTTCTATCTCTTGGTAACCTATTTTCCAGACTCTACCTCCTTGAGTCTGCACACTATTCTTAATTCATATCATTGAGGTCATGCAGTACCTATCTTTTTGTATCTGGCTTATTTCATTCAACATAAGGTCCTTGAGATTAATCCATACTGTCACATGTTTCAATACTTCATTCCTTCTTACTGCTGAATAATATCCCATTATATATATATATATATAACATTTTGTTTATTTAATCATCTGTTGAAGGACACTAGGGTTGCTTCCATCTTTTGGCTATTGTGAAAAATGCCACTATGGACATTAGTGTGCATATATCTGTTCATTTCCCTGTTGTCTTAATTTATCACAGGCTACAGTACAAAATGGCTTGGCTTTTATAAAGGGGATTTATTTGGGGTAAAAACTTACAGTTGTGAAGCTCAAATAACGTACAAATCAAGGCATCATCAGAGATACTTTCTTAAAATGGGTCAGCTTCTGGAAGAACCTGGGGTCCTGCCACATAAGAAGGCAAGATGGAGGGTCTGCCAGTCTCTCTCTGCCTTCTCTTCTAGGACTGTCTCTATAAGCTTTGGCCATACTTTCAGTCTCTCTGGGCTTCTTTGTCTTTTTGCAGATATAAGCAGACTTGGAGTCCTCTCTCTCATGTGGCATGGTCAAATGCAAGCATCATTCCTTTGTGTCCCCTTTATCTCTGTGTGTTCTTATTTTAAACAAGATCCAGCAAGGTGACAGAGACCTAACCTGTTTTATGCTTCACTGATGTAGTCCAATCAAAAATCCTATAGCAATATAATCAAATGTGATTTAATTGAGTTCCCTTAACTGAATCTAATCAAAAGTTCCCATTTACACTGAGTTTACAGGCACATGAATGGATTAGCTTAAGAACACAATTTTTTCAGGTCCACAAAAGAAAAACCAGGACACCTACTTTCAGTTCTTTTGGCTATATACTTAGAAGTAGAATTGCTTGTTCATATGGTATTTCTATACCTAGCATCCTGAGGAACCACCAAACTGTACTCCAAAGTGGTTGCACTACTCTACATTCCCAACAGCATTGAATGGGTGTTACTATTTCTCCATGTGCTCTCCAACACTTGTAATTTTCTGATTTTTATAAAAGGATTTCGGGAAGCGGGTGTGGCTCAATGGATAAAAAAGGATTTATTTTATTTGTTTATCCCCCCTTGTTGTTTTGTGCTCACTGTCTGCTTTCTGTTTCCATTTGCTGTGTGCTCTCTGTGTCTGCTTGTCTTCTATATTGGAGGCACTAGCAACCAAACCTTGGAGATAGACACCGAATTCCCTGAGCCACCTCAGCTCACCACTTTGTTGTGTCTCTCATTTGTCTTTCCTTTTTGTGTCTCCTTGTTGCATCACCTTGTTTCATCAGCTCACCATGCATGCCATCGTGCCAGCTTGCTGTCTTGCTCATCTTCTCCAGGAAACACTGGGAACCAAACCTGGAACCTCTCATGTGGTAGCTGGGAGTTCAATCATTTGAGCCACATCTGCTTCCCTTTTTATTTTTTTTAAGAGAACCCAACCTAGTAGGTGTGAAATGATATCTCATCGTAGTTTCCCTAATAGCTAGTCATGTTGACCATCTTTTCATATGCTCTTTAGCCATTTGTATTCTTCTTTGGAAAAGTGTTCATGTCTTTTGACCATTTTTAAAATGGGTTGTTTTTCTTTTTATTATTGAGTTGTAGGATTTCTTTATATATGCTAGATATGATACCTTTACCAGATATGTGGTTTCCAAATATTTTCTCCCATTGAGTAGGTTGTCTTTTATTTAATAAAATTTCATTGAAGAACATCATGAATATGTGAACTAACATCAACAATAAATGAATCTTAAAATTTGTAAATTTACAAAATAAACATCCCTATCATTCTACCACCAACACAGCATTATTGTGAAACATTTGTTAAAAACTATGAAAGAGCATCATCAAAATATTACTACTAACTATAGTCCATATATTATATTTGGTGTATTTTCCCCAACCCACTCAATTATTAACAACTTATATTAGTATTATATATTTGTTATTGTTCAAGAGAAACCATTCTATTTGTCCTGTTAACCACAGCCCATCATCCACCATTGGATTCCCTGTTTACAGTCCCATGCTTTGTACAATACATTCAATGTGTACACTCAGTAACTCTCATTTTCATCACTGAGTTGTGCTCCCATCACTTTAATTTCAGAATGTTTTCGTTACTCCAAAAGGAAAAATATCATACCCCCTTATAACCCCTTAATGTTGTCCTGCAGTATTGAAAAATATACATTCTTGCCATTGATTCAAAATATTACACTTGTATTTTGCCATGTATCACCATATTATTAGCACTTTGTAAAAGAAGAGCATTCTTATATTTATAATATTAACCATAATCTTCAGCCATCACCAACATTACTATGTTATATCTTCCCATGATTATTCTCTAGTTTTCTTTCAATTGACATTTACTTCCACAGACAACCACTTTCAGTCAAAATCACATTTAAAAATGAACAGTGTTAGTTATACACATAACGTGTTACTCTCAACCCTAATCATTTTCACACTTTTACAATTAACCTCATTAATAATGCTAAATATAATAAGCATCATGTCTAATTCTCAACCCACCTTCTATTTACTAGTACCTTATCCTTTAGAGTTTATATTCATCAGTTTACTCATCCTATTTAGTTCACATTAGTGAGATCAGACAATATTTGTCCTTTTGTATCAGTTTATTTCACTCAGTGTAATATCAGTCTTTTCACTTTTTTGACACATTCTTTGAAGCACAAACATTTTAATTTTGAAGAAGTCCCATGTATCTATTTATACTTTCATTAATTGTGCTTGGTGTATAAAGTTTATGAAATTATTGCCTAACACAATATTATGTAGATGTTTCCTACATTATCTTCTAGGAGATTTATGGTGCTGGATTTTATATTTAAGTCTTTGACCAATCTTGAGTTAATTTTTGTATAGGGCATGAGATAGGAATCCTCTCTCATTCTTTTGGATGTAGATAACCAGTTCTCCCAGCACTCTTGGTTTAAAAGGTCATTCTGTCCCAGATGAGTGGAACTGGAAGGCTTGTTAAACATCAGTTGGCAGATGTGTTTCTGAACTCTCAATTTAGTTACATTGGTCAAATTAACAATGTCTAACTTTTAGCATATACCAGGATGTTCTAACTACTGGAGTTTCATAGTATGCTTTAAAGTCAAGAATTGTGAGTCCTCCAAAAGTGTTTTTCCTTATCAAGAAGTTTTTGTCCATTTCAGACCCCTTACATTTCCAAATTATTTTGATAATAGGCTTTTCCATTTCTGTGAAATATGTTATTGCACATTTTGGGGGATTGCATTGACTCTGTGAATCAATTTTGGTAAAAATTGACATCTTAATGATATTTAGTCTTCCAATCCATGAACATTGAATATCCATCAATTTATTTAGTTTTTCTTTGATTTCTTTTAGCAATGTTGTGTAGTTTTCTGTATACAGGTCCTTTACATGTTTAGTTATGTTTAATCCTAACTAATTTATTCTTTTAGTTGCTATTGTAAATGGAATTTTAAAATTTCCTCCTCAGATTGCTCATTATTGGTGTAAAGAAACACTCTTGATTTCTCTGTGCTGATCCTGTGACTTTACTGAACTCATTTATTATCTCTAGTAACTTTGTTGTGGCTTTTTCAGGATTTCTATATATAGGATCATATCATCTGCAAATAGTGACAACTTTTCTTCTTCCTTTCCAATTTGGATGACTTTTATTTCTTTTCCTTGCCTAAGTGCTCTAGCAAGAACTTCCAACTCAACTTTGAATAAGAGTGGTGACAGTGGCCATTCTTGTCTTGTTCCACATCTTACAGGAAAAGCCTATAGAATTTGTATTAAGATGTTAGCTATGAGTTTTTTATATATGCCTTTTATCATGTGGAATGAGTTTCCTTCTACTTCTATATTTCAAAGTGTTTTTATCAAGAAATAATGCTCAATTTTCTTGAATGCCTATTCTGCATTAATAAAAATGATCATGTAAATTTTCTCCTTTAATCTGTTAATTTGGTACATTAAATTAGTTGATTTTCTTATTTTGAACCATCCTTCCATAACTTGGATAAAACCCAATTGTCCATGATGTAAAATTAATTTGATGTGTTGTTGGATTTGCTTAGCAAGTATTTTGTTGAGGGTTTTTGCATCTAAGTTAATTAGAGATATTGGTCTCTAATTTTCTTATAGCATCTTTAGGTGAATTTGGTATTAGTGTGATGGTGGTATCATAGAATGAGTTAAGTAATGTTCCCTCCTCTTCCATTTTTTGGGAAGAGTATGAGGAGGATAGGTGTAAAGTCTTTTTGGAATTATTGGTAGAATTCATTTGTGAAGACATGTAGTCCAAGGCTTTTCTTGGTTGGAGGTTTTTGATGATTCAATCACATTACTTGTGATTGGTCTGTTGATGTCTATTTCTTCTTTCAAAAGTATATGTTGTTTATGTGTTTTTAAAAATTGACCATTTTATCTAAATGTCCACTTGTTGGAATACAATTTCCCATAGTATCCTCATAAGATACTCTTCATTTCTTTTGGGTCAGTAATGATGTCCCTGCTCTCTTTTCTGATTTTATTTGCATCTTCTCTATTATTTTTCTCTTAGTATAGCTAAGGACTTGTTAGTTTTATCAGTCTTCTAAAAAACAGCTTTTTGTTTTCTTAATTCTATTGTGTTTTTATTCTCAATTTCTTTTAATTCTCTTCTAATCTTTGTAATTTCTTTCTTACGGCTTGCTTTGGTATTAATTTGCTGTTCTTTTTCTAGTTTCTCCAGATGTGCAGTTAGGTCTTTCACTTTAGCTCTTTCTTCTTTTTAATACAGGTCTATAGGGCTAAAAATTTCCCTCCTAGAACTGCCTTTGTTGCATCCCATAAGTTTTTATATATTGTGTTCTCATTTTCATATTCCACATTCTGTTTCTCCTCCTAAGTTTTATTTTGTATATTTGACTAAGCCATAGTTTTATTTCTTAGTACAGTTTGTAATTTTTTGCTGATGTTTAAGTATCTAAACAGATGAGTTTATTCTGTTGATCAGTTTCTCTCTCTTGCTTAGGGTTTTATTTTTGCTTGTCTTTGCATTAAATTTCTCCTTTGACACTCAGTTCCACTTATTTTAAATCTTTAGAATTGCCCATGTTTAAACAAATAAACAAACAAGAAAAACAACAAAAACTAATACAAAATCAAAAGCAAAAAAAAAAGCAATTCCTCCTTCTTAGGTTACAGTCTTCTGACTAGGCTCCACCTTATCAGTCACGCATGCCCACCAATCAATCACATCATGGCCCACCTCTCCACAGATACTCAGATGATGAAAAGGAGGGAAAAAACTGTCTTCCATCTTTCCCTCTCAAACCTCCAGCTCTGGCTAGGATCCCCCTAATCACCTGGGACATTTTATAGGTCCCCTCTTCCTTAGTGCTTGGCTAGTCACTCCAATAGCAGCCTGAACACAGCCAATTGGCTGTGCTCTTGGTGCTAGTCTGTGCACCCCTACATTGCCCTGATTGCCCTGCAGCCTACTGCTTCCTTTAAATGACAATGAAATTCCAAGAATGTGTCCACTGATGAAGGAGATACATACATATGTGTGTTTATTTAACATAAGATTTTATATTATATAAAATAAACCATGTATATAATAGTAAATGGAAGTTTGAGGAAGTTATCAGAAATCTATTAGAAAATATATCACCAACCATCAAAATCAAAATTAAAAACTAACAAGAAACATCAAAGATAGCTATAGTGAAAGTAATAACATAATAGCATAACCTGATATAGTTTGTCTGTTTGCATTGTTGGCACTTTTATCATTAAGCACCTATCACTTTCAGAACTGATTCTAATCTCTCTTCATTTTTAAAATTTTATTTTAGTAAGTTTATTTAAGTAATACAGTCCAACTTCATTAATTTGAACTTTTCTAGTTTGAAATCTAAAACCATGAAATTCTGGACAGGAAAGATTAGGTAATCCATACAAGAATATAGAATATTGAAGTTCCCTATGAGAACACATTATTTTGAAGCTCTCTACACATAAAAGGCACATAATAATTATTAAATATCTAATGAACATTGGAAGTCTCAAGTTCTTCCTTAACATGATTTACATATTAATTGCTTTAAAAGAATCCTTATTTGGCAAATTGGTCATTTTCGTTCAAGCAAATTATTTGTATATCTTCTAACTTTGGCTGATAAAAGGTAAGCTGCTTAAGGGTATTTCTTGTCTGGTTCGGCTCTGTATTTCCCAATGGGCATAAAACACTACTTATGCCAAATATACTGAAAAAATATTTGTAAAAATCATCATGCTGCATGAAGCACTTGAAGCTAATTTTGTTGCCTTCTAATTTACATTTTTTCCTACATTGTTCTTATATTTCTCACAATTAGTCCTAGTTTTACAATACTTCCAAAAAACAAACTGTCTACCCCTTTATCAACTTATACAGATATATTTTTAATAAAACTATTAATATAAATGTTTTCCATTTGTAATCATTAATCTGTGGTACACAAAACCATTCCCTCAATTCTGGGACTGATGAGTACTGCTGTGCAAATTAAGCCTTATTTAAGGAAACTGTGGTCCCTGGACCTGTGCAATGCAGCAGCCTGGCCATTTCCTTTACTGACTCAGGAGAGAGAAAACCTAATTGATAAGATTCTCATTGGGCTACAGACAAGAGATGTACCATTGACCACTGTTTTTTAAAAGATTACAAAGATTTACTATTTTGTTCAGAAGAAGAAAAAATAAAGACACCTAAGTTTTAGTTTATTCCTCCAGTATTGTCAGAACAAACATCAAACTTCTTTTATAGTGTTATAATGCCTATGGTGGGAATTTACTTCTCAATGAATGAAACTTTGAAGTATTTCTTTATAAGGTTAATAACTGTCTTTGAAATTTTTCACTGAGCAATTAAATATTTTGTCCATTTACATTCACATTTAATTACTGCTTTATGTAAGATATTCATAATTTTTACAGTTTCACTATGAATGTTTAACTTGTAGTGAGAAGATGTGGGTTCTAGTATCAGATCTTCTAATTAGTTGTGTGGCCTTCGACAAACCATTTTAGATTCCTGCTTTCAACCAGATCAAATAAGGATAATCACAATTTTTTAATCTACCTTATAGGTAAGAAGACAAAATTTATATGAAAACGTTTTGCTAATGTCATTAAACAAATGGAGGGTAAAATATGTTAGGTTTTATCATATTAACTATTTTCTAACATTTGGTTGACATTTTTAATAATTTAACCAAAATAAAGATTGCATAATTTCAAAACTAAAAAATTCAGTAGTTATACAATGCAAATTAAAACATTAAAGCTAGTTTTTACAGTAAATCCATGGCCTTATTTATTTACATTAAGAAATATTCATTATAAAAATAGATAAAATTACATGAAAATATTCCTGTATATTCTAGTTTAGGAGTTCGCACCCATATCAATGGATAGTTTGGCATCCGCCACTGCATCAGGTACTCGAACAGTCATATTGTCCATCGACTTTGCCAAAGAGATCTGGCAGCCCAACCGTGATTTGTCTGCTAGTCCATAGGCCAGGTCAAGTATGTCATTTTCCTCATCAGTGATTGCTTCTAACTTCTCAAATATGTACCCTTCAAGGATGAGATGACAGGGCAGGCTAAGGTTCCCTTACATTCACTAAAACTATCATATCTAGATTATTTTGAACCACAACATCTGGTAGAGAGTCACCAAGTTTTTCTTTGGATGGTTAATGTTTCACCATCACGGTTTATAAAGTGGACTATTTTCTCTTCTGAGCTTCTCTGCGCCGGCGCCGAAACGCTCAGCCACTGGCTTGCCCTAGTGCTCCCGCCAGGACCTGGTGTCCCCAGGAGTCTGTAGACTCCAGCGCGGGGTTGGCAAGAAGCAGCCACAGGCTGGCGGCGCCAGCGAGAGGCTTGGAGAAGACGCCCGGGAGCTGGCAGCCCCTGCTGTGGCTATATCCCACGGCTCTCCTCTTAATTTAATAAAATCCTTCTTACCTAGTTTACAAATTAGGTCTTGCTCCTACAATATTGAAAATAATATATTAGACGTGAAATATATTCATATAAATATTAATTATATATACTAATTCATGTAATTCATACATCTATGATTATTTGATTCCCCTTTCAAATATACAAGAATTTGATGAGCTGAAGTTTCCTAGGATTATACACTTCAGTGGAAGAAACAGGTTATAAACCAAGTCACTCTGCTTCTGAGTTATGTGTTCTTAATTGTTTTGCCTACATTTTAAAGTTTGTGACTTGAGACACTGACTTAGCTATGGATTTTATTAGTGAATACATTTTAAATTGCAGATTTAGAACACCCCCTGTCCTCATATGAAACCGAAGACTTCTTTGTTTTCTCTTGGCTGATGGAGAAGACATGTTTGCCTGAGTAAGTGTTGATGAGACTCCTTTGGTTATATTTAATTAGAAGTTTAATTTTGCTTTAAGAAAATAATCATATTTTATCATCTAATAGTATTTCATTTTCTCATTGTCCTATTTTTGAGATATGTTTCATTACCAAGTTTATAATATGGATGTTTCTAACTTACCTAACATGAAAGAATGTTTTTCATACCTTGCAGCTGGATATGACTCTTTAAATATTTTATATCGGAATTTTGCCTTCATCTTTGCAACTCAGTATAAATCATTGTTATTATTAGCTCAGAGTAAGATTCTATTTTGTTCTTTGTTTTCCAAGTTTTACATTATTTGAATTTTTATATCATGCTTATAGTGCCTTCAAAAAATTGGAAAGAATACTTTCTATTTCTTCAATTGCACAGTATAAATACATATAAGAGAGATATTTAAAAATTGAAAGATACTTATTTGTCATCCTCTTGAGAACTAAGGTTAAAAGGGATTTGTGTGTCTGTATGTGTGTGTGACTTTCTAGTTTTCACTGCAAGAATCAGTTCATTTGTTGAACAAATATTTGTTGAGTTACATGATATGACAGGCAGAGTTCTAGGTGTTGAGAATGTAACAGTTAAAAATAAATAATAATTTTAAATATTTTCAGAAAATTCACATTTCAAAAAAATTAATTTTCTTCCATTTTGTGATTTAATTCTGTTAGTTTTTAGTTTTCTTTAAAATTTTTAAAAATTCAAACTTATTGTTGTAATAAATTTCTGTTTCCATTTCACTCTTTGCATTTCCCATATTGTATTTATCTCTTGGTTTATTCTCCTTCATTATCTTTGTCACATGCTATTTTTTATATTTTATTGAAATCCTCAAAGTAATCCCTATCTTTCTTAATATTTCTCCTTATCTCAGGTTGTGTGCATTTGGGACAATTGCTGCTTCAAATATTTAAAATCATTATGTTTATAGAACTACAAATGTTATATTTATTGAGAGGAATATTACATCCATTTTATCTAAAAATAAATATTTATTCTTTTATTACAAAAACAGGTCCTATGAATTGAGAGCCAAATGGAAGACCAAGGTTGGAGAGAGGACAGACATCCTGTGTGGGAACTGTAGATCAAGGGCCACAGACAGTGCAGGTGTTCTTGCTGCACCTTCCTTATTGTGGTCTCTACTTCATGCTCTTATCCACCTACTATTCCTGTGCCTGTCCCATATTTATTTCATCATATTAGTTTTTTGTGTGTGGTCCAGTATGGATGCAGCATGTCCCTCATTCACTTTGTGGCATACTATCCTTTGTTATTCTAGAACTTTGAGTTTTGACATCTGTTTTAACAACTCCAATGGGCGCAGATCATTCCTGGTTCTGCTCTTGTCCAACAAGCAAAGGACTTCCCAGATCACCCTTTTCAATATCCTACACAAACCATGATAATCTGCTCTTTGACTGATTTACCTTTGTCCATATGATATATCACTGAAAACTTAATGTCATATGCACAATTATAATTGTACCTGCAGTTCTCCAGGAAAATGTATGAATTCAATGATTAGAGACCAGACCTGTGTTGTTATATTTTGTGTGTTCAGGAAGAGTGTGGATATTTTTTAAAACAACAAATCTTAAGAAAATATGAAGTTGTGAAATAAAAAATGACAAAGAGAATGAAATCACACTAAATCTAGTTGTTTTCAATAATGGTATTAGACAAAGTTGAAGGGAATATTTAAATTCTGTGTCTTATTAATTTAATAAAAAAGACAGAAATAGTATAATATACAAATATATTTGTAAAAATAACACAGAGGAAGAAGTAACCTAAAAGTATAATTTCATTACCCATAAAGATATATGGATTCAAATATGCTTATGGATAGGATGAAGGTGACATGTAGTCTAGGCATACTGACAAAAATTCTTCCAATGAATGGCAGAATGTGATGCAACTTTTAAAAATAAATCTAGACTTCTAGGAAGATGGCATTGATGTAGGTAGGCAGAGCTCAACTCCCACAAAAATAAGGGAGGAAAGGTAAAAATCTATCTGAGGGATCTGCTTTGGGGATTTGCAGACCAGGAGAGAGCTGCATATCTTCCAGGAGGAAGAGAGATAGATAGACAGAAAGGCCAAATAAAAACCATGAGTTACTCACCCCTGTGGCTGGGAATGGCAAATATATCCCACCCTCAAGGCAAATAGCATTGGTAAAACCCCTGGTTCACTGCAGCTGACAGAGTGGGAAAGAACATTCTCTTGGAGGCTGTGAGGTCTGGCAATGGCCAGAGATGCATAGATAGTGTAATAGTCTGGCAGTTTGAAATAGTTATGAATTCCAAAATTAGATTTTAGATTTTGCTTGTAAATTGCTCTGGTCATCTGGGAATTATTGCTATGATTAGGGATTTTTTGGGGGCCATGTCAGTAGGGTGTTGAGACCTGCCCCTTGTTGGGTAGGTAAACAAAGTTAAAAGGCATGGCAAAGAACAGGGTTGGAGTTTTGAGTTGGAATTGTGGTGTGGAGTTGTGATGCTGGAGCCTGGGAAGGTGAGCACACAGAGGTGCTTGGTCATGAGGAAGGAAAGAAGGTCCTGAGAAGAAGATAAGCCATTTGTTTGACAGTTCACATCTGGCCTTGTGGAGAGAGGCAAAGCCTGGAGAGTCCCATAATCTACAGCTGACCTTGTGGAGGAAGCAGAGGCACTGAGCCTAGAGACAAATGGAGGCCCAGGAATAGAGGAACCCCAGAAGCCTGAACCCTTTCAAAAGTCAGCAGCTGACTTGCTCCAACACGTGGCAGCAGACTTTGGTGAGGGAAGAAACTTATGCTTTATGGTGTGGTAACTGTAAGCTTCTACAACAAATAAATACCATTTATAAAAACCAAACATTTTCTGGGATTTTGCATCACCATCTCTTTGGCTGCCACATATCAACAAAAATAACAACCCATACTAAGAATAAGAAAAACTTGGCCCATTCTAGTGAACAAAGTATAAAACAATGGTTGCAGAATGTGACGCAATGAATCAAGGCTGTAAAAAACAAATATTATGAATCAACTTAACAAAGTGAATGAAGAGATAAAGAATACTAAAAAGAAATTGGAGGAACATACTGGAGAAATCATAAACATGCATAAAAAGCTAACAGATGTGATGGTGATGAATGACACAAAGCAAGAAATAAAAAATATGCTGGTTGCACACAACAGCAGATTTGAACAAGTAGAGGAAAGAATTAGTTACATCTAAGATAGTACATCTGAAATCAAACAGATAGTAGAACAGATAGATTAAAAGACAGAAAAACTTCAGCAAGGACTCAAGGAAATGAATGAGAAGAGAAAATGCAGAAACATAGACATTATAAGCATCCCAGAAGGAGAAGAGAAGGGAAAGGGGGCATAATGAGAGTTGGAGGAAATAATTGCTGAAAATTTCCCAACTCTTTGGAGGGACATGCACATCCATGTCTAAAAACTGTAACACACTCCAAACAGTATAAATCTTAACAGGCCTACCCTGAGACACATACTTATCAAATTGTCAAACACTCAAAACAAGGAGAGAATATTCAAAGAGGCAAGAGAAAAGAGTTTCATCACATAAAAGGGAAATTCGATAAGACGAAGTGCTATCACATCTGAAACCATGGAAGTGAGAAGGCAGTGGTATGACATAGTTAAGGTGCAAGGGGAAAACACTGTCACCCAGGAATTCCATTTCCAGCAAAGCTGGCATTGAAAAATGAGGGAGAGTTCAAAATATTCACAGTTAAACAGAAATTAAGAGAGTAAATCACCAAGAAGCCTGCACTTCAAGAAAAATACTAAAGGGAGTTCTGCAGGTTGAAAGGAAAAAGCAGGACAGAGGATTAGAGGAGAGTGTAGAAAGGAATATTATTAGTAAGAATACCTAAAAAATATAAAAAGAGAAATAAAAAAAGAAAATATGACATATGTAAATCTAAAGAAAATATGGGTAATGTAGGTAATGCTTTAGCAGTAATAACAATGAATGATAATGTACTTAATTCTTTAATGTACAGAAACATATTGACAATGAATAAGGAAATATGAGCCATCTATGTGCTGTATACAAGAAACTCACCTTAGATCCAGGGATGCAAGGACGTTGCAAATGAATGGTTGGAAAATAATTAAACAGGCAAACCTAACCAAAAAAATGGTGAGAGTAGCTATACTAATATTGGTCAAATAGACTTTAAATGCAAAACTATTTTATAAGGCAAAAGAGAACACTATATATTAGCAAAACTGGTAATGTATCAAGAAGAAAGAACAATCATGAACATTTATGCACCTAACAAGGGTGCCTCAAATATTGGAAAAACCAAATGAAGAAATAGATGCCTCTACAATTATAAGGAGGAGGGTTTAATAATCCATTATCATAATTAGATAGAACATTTGACAGAAGTTCAATGAATAAACAGATGCCTTCAATAATGTTTTAGAGTAGGGGTTCTTGACCTTTTTTCCCCAAGGAACACTTTGCCAGTCAGGTGAAAACCATGGACACTTTACTAAGTCCAGACCATATGGTGTATTATTTACTAAATATGATTCACCCTCATCAACACATTCCCACAAGAATAATGTTTTATTGAATCTTAAATTCCACCTCATGGAACCCCCTGAAAACTTTCTATGGACCTGTTGGGGATGTGTGGACTCCCAGTGTTGAACCCCAGGGTTAGAGGTTCTAGACCTTATAGACATATAGAGAACAGTAGACCCAAATAGAGGAGGATATACATTCTTATTGAGCACACACAGATTATTGTACAGGATAGACCACTTCTAGGTCACAGAAAAACGCTCAACAAATTCTGAAAGACTGAAATTACACAAAGTAATTTCTTTGAACACAGTGGAGTGAAACTGGAAATCAATAAGCTGCAAACAACCAGATTAGGACAAATATATGAAAGTAAAACAACTCATTCTTAGGAAATTGCAAAAGAAATCCGTACCTTTGAAAAGAATGAAAATGAGAACACAACGTATAAAAACCTATGTGATGTAGCACAAGCAGTACTAATAAGGGAAATTTAACATCCTAAATGTCTATATTAAAAAAGAAGAAAGAGCTAAAATCAAAGACTTAACTGCACACAAGGAAGAAATAAAAGAAGAACAGCAAGCTAATGGCAAAGCAAGAGCAAGAAGAAAATAACAAAGACTAGATCAGAGCTAAATGGAATTGAGTAAAAAAAAAAAGCTAGAAAAATTAGCATAATCAAAAGATAGTTTTTTGAGAAGGTTAATAAAATTGATAAAACCTTAGCCAGACAAAGAAAGAAAAAAATAGAGAAGATGGAAATATATAAAATTTAAAAAAAAATCAAGGAAGTGAATATCACCAAGGATCCCATAGAAATAGAGTATCATAATAGGATACTTTAAAAATTGTATGCCAACAAGATGGATGACATATGAAATGTACAAATATCTAAAAATTGACAAGCAGCTAAGATCGATGAAAGAAAAATCTATGAACTCAACAGATAAATCACAAATAACAAGATTGAATTATCAAAAACCTCAAAACTAAGAAGAGAACATGAAAAGATGGCTTCACAAATGAATACTACCAATCATTCTGGAAAGAAGTAACACCTGTCGTGCTTAAAATCTTTCAAACAATAGAAGTGTAGGGAATAACACTTAAGTTATTCTATGATGCCAACATCACCCTAATACCAAAGCCACATAAAGATGTAACAGAAAAAGAAACCTACAGCCCAATCTCTCTAATAAAGCTGGATGCTAAAACCCTCAACAAAATTCTTGTTAAATGTGTTCAAGAAAACATTAAAAGAATTATTCATCATGATTATGTGGCTTTGATCTATGTTATGCAAGGATGATTCAGCATAAGAAAATCAATCAAATCTATACACCACATTAACAAATTGAAAGAAAAAAATCACATGATCATCTATATTGATGCAAGTAAAGCATTTGACAAAATACAACATCCTTTCTTGATAGAAAAAAGGCTTCAAAAATAGGAATAGAATGATACTTCCTCAACATAATACCCCCACAGCTAACATCATATCCAATGCTGAAATGCTAAAGACTTCCCCTCTAATATTTAAACAAGTCAAGGATGTGCACTGTCACTGCTCTTATGTAATATTGTGTTAGATGTACTTGCTTGAGCACTTAGGCAAGGAAAAGATATAAAAGGCATCCAAATTGGAAAGGATAAAGTAAAAATTACACTATTTGCATATGACATGATCTTATACATATAAAGGACTGAGAAATCAACAAAGTTCCTCGAGCTGATGAACGAATTCAGTAAAGTGGCAGGATATAACATCAACATGCAAAATTCAGTAGCATTTCTCTTTACCAGAAATAAGCAATCTGTGGAGGGAATCAAGAAAATAATTCCATTTGCAATAGCAACTATAAGAATCAAATACCTAGGAATAAACTTAACCAAAGATGTAAAGGACTTTTACACAGAAAACTACACAACATTGCCACAGGGAAACAAAGAAGACCTAAATAAATGGAAAAATATTCCATGTTCATGATTGGAAGACTAAACAGCCCTTATATGTCTGTCCAGCCCAAATTGATTTACAGATTTAAGGCAATCTTAATAAAACCTGCAACAGCATTTTTTACTGAATCGGAAAACCTAATTCCAAAATTTATTTGGAAGGGCAAGGGGCAGAATAGCCAAAAACATTGAAAATGAAAACAGAAAATGGAGGAGTCATGCTACCTGACTTTAAAGCATACTACAAAGCTACAGTGGTCAAAACTCCATGGTGTTTGCATAAGGATAGACATACTGACCAATGGAACTGAATTGAGAATTCTGATATAGATCCTCACATATATGGTCAACTGCTATTAGACAAGACCACGAGCCCGCTAAACTGGCACAGAATGGTCTATTCAACTAATCGTGTTTACAGAACTGTGTATTGATATCCAAAAGATTAAAAGGAAATCACCATCCCATGTCATATACCAAAATTTACTCAAGATGGATCAAAGACCTAAATATAAATGCAACACCACAAAGATCCTAGTAGATAATATATGTAAGACTCTTGTAGTAGGAAATGGTTTCATAAACTTTTCCCCCAATTCACAAGCAGTGAAAAATAAAATAGATGAATGGGACCTCCTCATAATTAAAAACTTTTGTGCTTCAAAGTAATGTATCAAGAAAGTAAAAAGGCAGTCTACTTAATGGGATAAATATTTGATAACCATTTTTCTGATACGTAAATAATCATACATATCAGGAATTATTAGACACTGGCTCAGACATGACATTAACTCCAGGAGACCCAAAATGTTACCATGATCCACCATTCAGAGTAGGGGCTTATGGAGGTTAGATAATTGATAGAGTTTTAGCTCAGATCCATCTCACAGTGGGTCCAGGTGTCCCTGGACCCATTCTGCAGTTATTTCCCCAGTTCCAGAATGCATATTTTGAACAGTTATACTCAGTAACTGGCTGAATACCCACATTGGATCCTTGACTTGTGGAGTGAGAGCTATTATGGCTGGAAAGGCCAAGTGGAAGGCACTAGAACTGCCCTTACCTAGGAAAATATTCAATCAAAAGAAATGCTAGATCCCTGGAGGCAGTGCAGAGATTAGTGCCACCATCAAGGATTTGAATTATGCAGGGATGGTGAGTCCACCACATCACCATTCAACTCTCCTATTTGGCCTGTGCAGAAAACAAATGGAAACTTGGAGGATGACAGTAGATTATCATAAACTTAACCAGGTGGATTACCCACTTGCAGCTGCAGCCCCAGATGTTTTATCATAGCTTGAGCAAATCAATGCATCTTGGTACCTAGTTGCAGCTGTTGATCTGGCAAATGCTTTTTTCTCAATTGCCATTAGTAAGGACCACCAGAAATAGTTTGCTTTCAGATGACAAGGACACCAGTATACCTTCACTGTTCTCCCTCAGGGGTATATAAACTCTCCAGCCCTTTGTCATAATATTGTCTGCAGGGAACTTGATCATCCCTCCCTCTCACAAGACACCACACTGGTCAATTATATTGACGATATCATGTTGATAGAACCTAGTGAGCAACAAGTAGCAAAGACTCTAGACTTATTGGTAAGGCATTTGCATGAGACAGCATGGGAGATAAATCCAACAAAAATACAGTGTCCCTTTACCTCAGTGAAATTTCTAGATGTTCAGTGGTGTGGGGCATGTTGAGATATCCCTTCTAAAGTGAAGGATAAGCTGTTGCATCTGGCTTCTCCTATGACAAAAAAAGTTCCAACACTTAGTTGGTCTCTTCAGATATTGGAGACAACACATTCTTCATTTCGGTATGCTACTCTGGCTTATTTACCGAGTGACCAAAAAAGCTGCTAGTTTTGATTGGGTACCAGAACAAGAGGAGGCTCTTTGACAGATTCAGGCTACTGTTCAAGCTGCACTACCACTTGGACAATATTATCCACAAGATCCAATGGTACTGGAAATTTCAATGGCAATAGAGATGCCTTCTGGAAGCTTTGGCAGGCCCCTACGGTAGAATCACCACACAGACCCTTAGTATTTTGGAGCAAAGACCTGCCATCCTCTGTAAATAACTACTCTCCTTTTGAGAATTAGATTTTGGCCTGCTACTTGACCTTAGTAGAGACTGAATGCTTAACCATAGGCCATCAAGTTACCATGAGACCTGATTTGCCTATCATGAGCTGGGTATTTTCTGACCCACCAAACCATAAACTTGGGCATGTACAGCAGCACTCCATAATAAAGTGGAAGTGGTATACACGAGATAGGGCTTGAGCAGTTCTGGAAAGCACAAGTAAGTTACATGAGGAAGTAGCCCAAATGCCCATGCTCACCATCCCTGCCATGTTATGTTCTCTTTTCCAGTCCACAGTTTTGTCCTCTTGGGGAGTCCCTTACAATTAGTTGACTGAGGATGAGAAAACCCAGTCCTGATTTACAAATGGTTCTGCATGATATCCATGTACCACCCAAAAGTGGAGAAGTGCAGTACCGCAGCCCATTTCTGGGACATCCTTGAAGGATAGTGTGAGGACAAATCTTCCCAGTGGGCAGAACTTCAAGCAGTGCAACTGGTTGTTCATTTTGCTTGGAAGAAGAAATGGCCACAGGTGTGTTTGTACACTTATTCATGGGCTCTTGCCATTGGTTTGGCTGGAAGGTCAGGGATTTGGAAGGAATATAATTGGAAAATTGGTGACAAAGAGATCTGGGAAAGAGGTATATGGGTATACTTTTCTGACTGGACAAAATCAGGAAAATATTTGTATCCCATATAAATGCTCACCAGTGTGTGACTTCAGCAGAGGAAAATTTTAATAATCAAGTGGATAAATTGACCCACTCTGTGGCTAATGCTCATCCTCTTTCCTTAGCCACTCCTGTCATTGCCTAATGGGATCATAAATAAAGTTACCATTTAAGTAGGGATGGAGGTTAGGCATGGGCTCAGAAACATGGACTTCCCCTCATGAAGTCTGACTTGGCTATAGTCATTGCTGAATGCCCAATCTGCCAGCAGCAGAGACCCACACTCAGCCCCTGATATGGCAACATTCCTTAAGGTGACCAACCTGCTCCCTGGTGGAAGGTTCACTACATTGGGTCACTTCCACCATGGAGGGGCAGAAATTTGTTTTAACTGGAATAGACACATACTCCAGATATGGATTTGCATTTCCTGCACACAATGCTTCTTCTAAAACTTCTATCCATGGACTTACCAAATGTCTTATCTAATGCCATGGCATTCTACACAGCATTGTTTCTGATCAAAGAACCCATTTCACAGCAAATGATGTGCAGAAATGGGCACATTCCCATGGAATTCACTGGTTTTACCACGTTCCCCATCACCCTGAAGCAGCTGGATGAATAGAATGTTGCAATGGCCTTTTGAAGACGCAATTATGACACCAACTAGGTGGCATTACCTTGAAGGGCTGGGGCAATGTTATCCAGGATGCTGTGTATGCTCTTAATCAGCATCCACTCTATGATGCTGTTTCTCCCATAACCAGGATTCATGAGTCCAGAAATCAAGGGGTTGAAATGGGAGTGGCACAACTCACTATTACCCCTAGTCACCCATTAGGAAAATTTTTGCTTCCTGTCCCTGTAACCTTAAGCTCTGCTAGTCTACAGGTTTTAGTCCCGAAGGAGGAGTGCTGCCACCAGGGAGCACAACAATGTTTCTATTTAACTGAAAGTTATGACTGCCACCTTGACACTTTGGGCTCCTCTTCCCTCTGAATCAATAGGCAAAGAAGGGGAATTACTGTACTGGCTGGCGTGATTGATTCTCACTATCAAGGGGAAATAGGACCACATCTACATAATGGGGGTAAAGAAGAGTTTGCCTGAAATGCAGGGGATCCTCTAAGGGCATCTCCTAGTACTACCATGCCCTGTGATTAAAGTCAATGGAGAATTGCAACAACCCAATCCAAACAGGACTAACAATGGCCCAGAATCTTCAGGAATGAAAGTTTAGGTCACCGCACCATGCAAAGAACCATGACTAGCTGAAGTTCTTGCTAATGGTAATGGGAGCATGGAACAAATAGTGGAAGAAGGTAGTGATAAATATGAACCTCGACCATGTGACCAGTTACAGAAACAAAGACTGTAATAGTCAGAATCTTTCTTCCTTGTTTCATTTTGAGTATGATTGTATATGTACACAAAATGAAATTCTTTCTTTTCCGCTCCAGCCTTTTCCCCTATCATATGAAAAGTTATATTAGTCTCATGTCATAATATTTAAATATGTCAAGTTTAGGAGTGAATATTACCCAAGGATTTGCATCCTATTCTGTAAGGAATTAATGCATTTCCTGTTGTATGCATGAGATTTGAACATTGTTAGGCAGAAATATATATGTATGCTCATATGTTATATTTTTTACTTAGAAACTAAGTTTAGTTTAAGGTTATGTGTATGGTTGCCGAGTTGACAAGGTGTGGGCGGTGATGGTTAGGCTAATGTGTCAACTCAGCCGAGTAATTTTACCCAGTTTTTAGTTCAAGCAAGCACTGGACTAACTGTAAAACAAGGACATTTGTGGACTTTAGTCACCAGTTAGTTTACTGCATAGATACCTGATTACATCTACATCAATCAGGGAGACTGCCATCTTCAATGAATGATGCTTTATCCAATCAGTTGAATGCCTGAAAAAGGGAAGTGATTTCAGCATTCAGAGAGAATTTCCTAGCTCATCTTTGGACAATGTCTCCCAGAAACTCACCGAGGACCTTCATTGGACTTTCATTAGAGCCCCTAGTTTGCAGCCTGCCTGCAGAACTAAGACTTGTGCATCCCCATGGTCACCTAAGAAACTAATAAAATCTAATATTATTAACAGATATCTTCTGTTGATTTTGTTTCCCTAGAAGACTTTAACTAATACACAGCCCAAATCAGAAATGGACAAAATCTTGAAAAATATTACAAAAGATAATATATACATGCCAATAATTGATATAAAGGAACTAAATATATTAAAAGTCACGATGACCACAAGCCATTCTAACCTACTAGAATGGCTAAAAGTGAAAGCCTGGAGATTTCAAGATTAGTTAAAGAGGTACATGAACTGGAACTATTCCACATTTTTGGTGGGGATACTAACTATTAAAATCACTTTGTTGAACTGGTAGATTGTTTCTTAGTAATGATTTTCATTAACTTACCAAATGACACAGAAACTACACTCAAGGGATTTACCCAAGAAAACTAAACATGTAGCCTCAAAAAGATTTGCATAAAAAGTCCATAATAAATTTATTCATAAAAGTCAAACACTGCAAAAAAAAACCAGCCTCTAATGTCCATACACAGGCAAATGTATAAACACATCATATAAAATACAGTGTAATATAATTCATTGAGATATAGTAACAAACTACTAATAAATTCATACTGGGAGAATTTCCAAAAAAACTATTTTGAGCAAAAGTAGGCATACTTAAAGTATTAACATTGTAAGATTCCATGTCTATGAACTACAGTGATTGACAAAACTAATCCACTGTGATAAAAGTAAGAACAATTATGTCTTCAGGTAAAGGGGCTTGGAAATAAAGAACTGGAAATGAGCATAAGAGGTTTTTGAAGGGTGATTGAAATGTTACATATCTTGATTAGATTGACATGGGAGGTCATTCCAGAGGATACACTTATGCACATCTCAATAAAATCTCATTGACTGCCAAATTAGACACTATGTCAAATATAAGAGCTCCTGAGGACTCTGTTGACAGTCAGGCACTATGGTCAGAGCAGATAGCTCATGAATTTGGTACCTTGCCAGTTGGACCTACTTTGGGGATTGTACTCCCCTATGTGACAGAATTGGACTCAGTTGTGGTTTCTCTACACGTGGCTCTTCATTCCCATCTAGTAGAACCTATAGTTGGTGATAGAGTTGGTAGGTGTATGTCCAAGAAACTTTAATCCTTGGGCTATCCATGTACCAGCTAGGCTCTCAGCCTCAACAAAGTTGCAAAACCTACCTCCAGTTCATTGGACTCATCCAGGAAAACTAACAAGGAGGTGATAAAGGACAACCACAATACCAAGGATCTGAGATAGCCTACCACTGCAAGCAAGAGAGTCCCATCCATTGGCTGTATGGGACTGAAGCCACTTCTCAATTAGAAGTGGAATGAGCATCACCATCCCAGAACCCTCAGGACTGTGGAATGAAGAGAGGATTTAATGGTATCCTACTATAGACTTATTGTGATTCTAGCAACAGAAGAACATATATCATGATGTCAAGGGAGTGGCCACTAGAGTTTCTGAGGTCAGGGAGAGGGAAACAGATGTAATATTGGGGAATTTTTGGGATTTGGGAATTGTCCTGAATGACTTTGCAATGACAGATACAGGCCATTTTATATCTTGCCATAACCTACAAAATTGTGTGGGAGAGAGTGTTAACTTCAAGGTAAATTGTAATCCATACTTAGTGGAAATGCTCCAAAATGTATACATCAATTGCAATGAATATATCACACTAATGAAGGAAGTCATTAATGGTTATAAATGTTTGAAGTGTGGGGAGCAGGGCATATGGAAATCCCCTATATTTTTATGTAACATTTATATAATGTAAATATTATTTAAAAAAATTAGAAAATGATGCAATGCTTACCCAAATTGATCTACAGATTCAGCACAATGCTTATCAAAATCCCAACTAGATTTTTTGCAGAAATCGGGAAGATGATTCTGAGATCCATATGGAAATTCAAAGAACACAGTATACAAAGCCAATCTTGAAAAAGAAAAATAAAATTTGGAAAACTCACATTTCTCTATATTAAAACTTTTATTTGAACCTATAATTAACACTATTGTTGTTAAATATATGTCCCAGAGATATAAATCTTCAGCCTTTTCATGTGCTGGTTGAGCTCTGAATCTCAACAGAGTTGCAACACCTACTCTCCAGTTCATTGGACTTACCCAGGATAACTAACAAGGGGATGATGATGGAAATTCCTATCCAAAGGAACAGAGAGTGTCTGCAATTGCAAGACAGTTCCATCCATCTGCCCCAGGGGGATTTAAGCCCCCTCTCAATCAGAAGCAAAATGGGCATCAACATCCCCACATCCCCATGATTGGGGAATGAACAATGGAATAAAGTAGATATAATTATTCTATTTTTGACTTATTACCCTAGCAATGGAAGTACTTGTATCATTAATATAAAGGCACTGGACACAAGAAATAGAGGAAGAAATACGTGTAACATGGGGGAATTTTTGGGAAATTGGAATTGTCCTGCATGACATTGCAATGACAGATACAGGCCATTATACATTGTGTCATAATATATAAAATTGGGTGGGACAGAGTGTAACTATAATCTAAAGTATAGTACAATTTTGGTAGCAATGCTTCAATATGTGTTCATCAATTTTAACACATCTATAACAGTAATGAAAGATGGTGTTAATGTGAGAAACTGTGGGAGGGGGACGGGTTGGGGCATATGGGAATCTCCTATATATTTATGTAAAATTTATGTAATCTAAAGCTTCTTTAAAAACAAAACTAAAATAAAAATAAAACATTAAGAGAAACTATCATAAGAATTCTAATTACCATAATTTTCCTGAAACCAATATCCACTAGTCTATTTCCCAATGCAAGCCCAGGAACTTTGGTAACTTGAAAGACCTCTCTCTAATATTGTTGGGATCTTGAAATTAATATGCCACATGAAACCATACTATTTCTTCTTCATGTTTGATAGTACTAATTAGCTGGAAAATATATTGTTTTTAGAGAAGGGAAACAAATGGTGTTTTTGTGGTAAGCAAAATAGTGCTCCCCCAAAGATGCCCATGTCCTAATCCCTGAAACCTGTGAATATGTTAACTTCTGTGGCAAAGAGTTTTACAGATGTGATTAAGTTAAAGATCTTGAGATTTGGAGTCTGTCTTAATCCTTTAAAGGTCCTAATCTTATCACAAGCATCCTTAAATGTGAAAGGGGGGAAGGAGAGTGATAGCAGGAGATGTGAGAATGGAAGAAGAGGTTGAAATGAGGTGAATGCTGGTTTTGAAACTTAAGGTAGGCTTTAAGCTAAGGAATGTGGGAAGCGTCTAGAAACTAGAATAGGCAAGGAATAAAGTCTTCCCTAGAACATGCTGAAACCTTGATATGAGCCCACTGAGGATTCTAATCTCCATAAATATAAGATTATAAACTTGTACTATTTCAGGCATTATGTTTGTTGTAATTTGTTACAGTCGCAAGAGGAAACTATTACAATTATATCACACAGTAAGAATATTCAATGTGTTTTTTAGGTTTCTAAAGACAGGGTCTGTAGTTGTAATTTCCATACAATCTATCACAAGCAATAATAACATGTTGTAATTTAGTGGATTCAGAGAATATTTCTCATTTACCAACACATTTGAATAGATTGTACAAAGAATGTATTTCATCAATTTTCTGTATTTATATTCATTAGATACAAGGAGAGAACACAGTTGGAGTTTGATCAAGTGGAGAATAAAGTTAATATCAAATTGCACAGGCATATCCTAAGGTGCCTTGGGCATGAGTCAATTTCTCTTGTTAATGTCATTTTTATGAGAAAAGCTGCAAGCAAAAGAAGTCAACAGTCATTAGAAACACAAAGATACATGGTCTTTTGTGGAATGATTAGAGAAGGAAATTGTGCAGTGAACAAAGAGATGTCATCAAGGGAGTAAACTTACATTGTAAATAATATGGCATAAAATAATATCTTAAGGCTATGACTTTAAAAATTTATGAGGTTGGGACCATCCATGGCTAAAACTCATAAGCAAAATTAAAATAAACCAACAAACTGGAAAAAAGTGTCTGTTGTTTATCAAAGAATAAGTGCTTGTATCTGTAATATATAAAGAGATCATAGAAATCAGCAGGATAAAATATCAACAAGTTATAGTAAAATGAGAGAAAGGAAGTAAATTTCAGTTCATGAAAAGACTATTTGAAATGACCCCTAAATATATCAAAAGATAATCTCATTCATCTAAAGAGAAAGTCAGTTAAACTGCACTGATTAGACATGCTTACCTATAAAATTAGACAAGCCTTGGAAGAATCTCTCCACTGGTCCAGTTAGAAAGAAACAAGTGCTCATTCTTTTTTTTTTCAGTTATTATTTTTATTTTAAAAAAAGCATTAGGTTAAATAAATGTTACATCAAAATATAGGGAAAATCTTTAGTAAAAGGTAATGGATCTATTCAAAGTGAGGAAAAATAATATTGAATTTCCATCTTGGGGATTTCTGTTACATTGTCTAAAAGGACAGCAAAAATCCCCTGAGTTCAAGGGTAATGCCTAGTCAGTGCCTAGTGAAAAATGACAGGCCATTATTCCATGCCCTTGATACTGATGATTGTACTCATGAAACTTTTCCTGTGAAATTAAATCAGCCTAGTATTATATACTACCTAAGAGATAACTCCCAAATGCCTCTTTATTGCTCAAATGTGAAATGTAGCCTCACTCTAAACCAAACTCAGCATATAATTGCACTATGCTCCACTCCCACCCTTGGGCATAGGACATGTCTCCCAGGGATGAGCCTCTCCGGCATCAAAAGATTATTACCAAGTGCCAACTATCAAAACATCTGGAAAAAGTCCTTGACATAAAGGGAGAAATGGTAAATGCAAATAAGTTTTTAGGGCTAAGAGATTTCAAAGTGAGTTGGGAGGTTATTCCAGAGGTTAAACTTATGCACATTTCTGCAGGATCTCATTGACTGTCACAGTTAACAATGCTTCAAATAGTGGGGATCCTCAGAGCTTTAGATACATCCAGAAACCAAAAGCAGGATAGACACTTCAGGAATTCAGCACCCTGTCAGTGGGCCTTACTTTGGAATTTATGCTCCCCAGTGTAAGAGTGTTAGACTCACTTATAGGTTCTCTACACATGGCTCTTCTGCTTTTTTTATTTGAACCTAAAATTAGCACTGTACTTGATTATTATAGGTCCCAGAGACTTAAATCTTTTGTCTGTCCATGTACCAATTGAGCCAGATTTTCAGCAGAGTTACAAAACCTAATCTGTAATTCATTGGACTCACCCAAGACAAGTAACATGGAGATAGTGATGGAGAACACCCATTCCAAGGAAGAGAAAGTGTCTGCAACTGCAATCAAGATAGTTCCTTCTAAGTTCCTTATGGAATGTAAGTTCCTTCTTAATTAGCAGGAGAGTGGGCATCACCATCCCCAAATCCTCCAGCTTGAGGAATGAACAATGGACAAAATTAGACTTATTATTATTCTAGCAATGGAAGAACTCTAGTCATTGCTATGAAGGCAGTGGCCATCAGAGGTGCTTAAAGATGGGAGATGGAAGAATAAGTATAAAATGGGGACATTTTTGGGACATTGGCATTGTCCTGCATGATGTTGCAGTGATGGATACAGGCCATTGTACATTTTGTCATAACCCACAAAATTGTGCAGGGCAAAGTGTAAAGTATAATGTAAAGTGTAGTCCATGGTTAGTAGCAATGCTTCAATATGTGTTCAATTGTAACATATCTAACAATGAAGGATGTTGTTAATGTTGGAAAGTGTGGGAGGGAAACGAGTGGGGCATAAGGGAATTCCTTATATTTTTATGTAGCATTTATGTAATCTAAAGCTTCTTTAAAAATAAAAAGAATTAATGTAAAAAATAAATTAAAGAAAATCTTTTAAAAGTATAGGGTTTTGGGGAGCCAATGTGGCTTGAAGCAGTTGAATGGCTACTTCCTACATAGGAGCTCCCAGGTTCAGTCCCTGGTGCCTCCTGAAAATGAAAACACACAATCATATTAAAGAAACCCCCTATCTCAGGGGAGCCAAAGTAACTCAGAGGCTGAGCACTAGTTCTCATGTACAAGGTCCCAGATTCAATCTCTAACCACAATACCTCAAAAAATATATAGGGGATTCCCATATAATGCACCCCCTCCCCTTCCCACATTTTCCCCCATTGAAAACAACTTCCATTACTATGGTAAACTTGCTAAAATTAATAAATATATGTTGAAGCATTGCTTCTAATAATGGAACAGAGGTTACTTTGTAGTTTACACTTTGAATCACATAATTTTATAGGTTTTGAAAAATATATATAATGTCTTGCATCTGTCATTTCAATGTCATGCAAGACAATTCCAATGTCCCCAAAGTACCCTGTACTACACCAATTCTTCCCTTTCCCTCCTCTCAAAACCTCTGTGACTTCTGCCTTTATATCAATGATACAAGTTCTTTCATTTCTAGAATAATAGTAAGTCTACTAAAGTCCATAGTTGCATAATCCTTAAGTTTGTTTATTTTGTGATGGTGATGCCCACTCTGTTACTGATTGAGAGGGGGTTTAAATTCCATAAGGCAGATGGATAGAACTGTCTTGCTTGCAGTTGTAGATTCTCTCTGTTATTTAGGATGAATACTGTCCATCACCATACTTTTGTTAGCTGTCCTGTGTGGGTCTAATGAAATGGAGAGTAGGTATTGCAACTCTTGCTGAGATGCAGGGCTCAGCCTTCATATAAGCAGTTCAAATATTTAAGTCTTTGGGACATATATTTAATGAAAATAGTACTAATTACAGTTTCAACTAAAAGGGGCAGAAGAGTCATGTTTAGGAAAATTGTAAATGAGTCTAACAATGTTTCATTGAGGAGTATATATTCGAGTAAGGCCCAATCTTAGGGTGAAAATTCCTGAGATTTTCTGCCCTGACAATAGTATATAGATATCTCTAGATAGAACCCTCATGATCTCCATCGCTTGAGGCACTGTTTACTCTGGCAGTCAATGAGCTCCTGCTGAAAAATGCATATGCAGAATTTCTGTAATCACCTCCCAACTCATTTTTAAATCTATTACCCATAAAAATTAATTTGCATTTAATATATTCCCCATTTGGTCAAGATCTTTTTCCAAATGCATTGCTAGTTGGCACTTAGTAATAATCCCTCAGTGCCAGGGAAGCTTAGTCCTGGGATTCATGTCCCAATCCAGGGAACAAGGTAGTGAATTTATATGATGAGTTTGATTTAGAGAGACCACATTTGAACTACAAGGAGGTTGTAAAGAGGTAACTTTTAGGCAATATATAATACTAGGTTAAGTTTCAATTTCTGCAGGAAAGTTTCATAAGTACAATCATCAATATCATGGGCCTAGCATAAAGGACTCTTCTCCTTTGCTAGGCACTGTCCATATACTTGGGGGATTCTTGCTGTCCTATTAGAGAATGTAGTAGGATTTCCCTGGATGAAAACTCAATATTCTTTGGTTATTGTGTGGTTCAACACCCTCTGAGACATGCCTCATCACCACATGTACATATTCATATGCCATAGAAGCAAACCCCAGGTGCATCACTCCCAACTCTTCCCCCATCACTGATATGCCACAGCAACAATTCTCTCCTGCCACAGCTGTGACCCTTCTGTGACCCAAAACCACCCCCAAAAAATCTAATGGAGTAAAATTTTTAAAAATCATAAAAAAATATATAATAATATTATTATTACCAAATAAAATACAAAAAAATAAAAATAAAGGTAAAAATAAAAAATAAAACAATATTTTTCAATATTTCTTTCATCACTATAAGATGTGTTATCTTTTATGTACAATGAAAATTTCTTCTGTGTGTTACCTCACTGTTTAATTTCTTTCACTTTATCTTAAAAGAAGCTTTAGGTTGCAGAAAAGTCATATAGAAAATATAGGGGATTCCTATTAACCTAAACTACTCCTCCTCTAAACATGGCCCTATTAATAACATTTTACATGTGTGTGATACATTTGTTACAATTGATGTAAAATACTGAAGCATTGCTACTAAGCATGGTCAGTGGTTTATGTTATGGTTTACATTTTTCACCATAAACTTTTACAGAATTTTACAAAATTAAGAATGACCTGTATCCATCATTGCAAGATCATTCAGAACAATTCCAATGTCTTATGTTCCATCCATTTTATTCTTTCCTCTCAACTCCCCTTGCAAACTATGGCAACCATTATATTTCAATTTTTGAAGAATAAGGTTCAAAGTTGCATGCTGTGACATTGAGGGTTTGACATATTGGTCTGTTTTCTTTGATTAGGAACTGCCTATGTTTTTTTTAGAGATTCTTGTTCCTCTAATTGAAAATAAATCAGTACTACCAAGGATGGGAGTGTAACATTACCTTCTTTATTTTGTGGGTCTCTATCCACTGAGATAACATATTAGGAGTAGATGAATGCTTTCATATAACACAGAGGCATGCCCCATGTGTGCTCTATGTTGCATATAATGCCAGTCCAGCACCTTGCACTAGTAACCTCCCCTGCAATATTAGCCAGAAGAACATTCCCAATATTGTATTTTTAACCAAAAACAAATACCCAGAGTTGACCTGCTCCTTCATCCAACCTTCCCCCTAGGTCCATAGATAGTCCAGCCCAAACTCTCACCCTACAACCACACAGATCCTATCATCATTGAACCCAATCACATCATTGCACCATTATAACCCCAGTCATCTGCATAAACCCCCTTCTACCTAATCATAGATTTTGCTTATATTGATCAGCTCACCACACTCTACTCCTTTCTATATCTTGATAATTTATCTTCCAGTCTCTATCTCTGAGAGTCTGTAAGATTTTATTGAGTCATATTAGGGAGGTGATGTAATATTTGTCTTTCTGTGACTAGTTTACATCACTTCACGTAAGTCTTCAAGGTTCATCCATGTTGCCCCATGCGTTAATACTGCATTTATTCTTACAGTTGAGAAATATTCCATTTTATGTATATACCACAATTTGATTATCCATTTATCTGTTGAAAGATAATTGGTTTGCTCCCAACTTTTGGCAATAGTGAATAATGCCTCTATGAACATTGGTGTGCATATATTTTTTCATGTCCCTGCTTTGAATTCTTCTGTGTAAACACCCAGAAGTGGGATTGCTGGGTGATGTAGAAGTTCTATAGTTAGCTTCCTATTGTACCACAAAACTGTCTTCCAGATTTGCTGCACTATTCTACATTCCCACAGCTGGTGATGACTTTTCCCTTTCTTCCACATCCTCGCTGACACTTGTAGTTCTCTGTTTTTTAATAGCCACCAGTTTAATAGATGTAAGATGATATCTCATATTAATTTTGATTTGCATTTCCCTAACAGTTGGTGATGCTAAGCATCTTTTCATATGCATTTTAGGTATTTTCCTTCTTGCCCATTTTTAAAATGGATTTTTTTTTTGGCTTTTTAAACTTTGGAATCTAAGATTGCTCTTTGGAATCTAAGACTGGATATTAGGGCATTATCAGAAAAATGGATATCAAATATTTGTCCCATTAAGTAGACTACCTTTTAACTTTCTTGACACATTACTTTGAAGCACAAACATTTTTAATTTTGAGGAGGTCCCATTCATCTATTTTATTTTTCACTGCTTTTGACTTAGGTGAAAAATTTATGAAACCATTGAATACTGCAAGAGTCTTACATATATTATCTTCTGGATATTTGTGGCCTTGCATTCATATTTAGGTCTTTGATCTATCTTAAGTTAATTTTTGTATAAGGCATGAGATGGTGATCCCCTTTTAATCTTTTGGATATGGATACCCAGTTCTCTAAACACAATTAGTTGAATAGGCCAATCTGTGCCAGTTTAGTGGGCTGGTGGTCTTGTCAAATAGCAGTTGACCATATATGTCAGGATCTATATTAGAATTCTCAATTCAGTTCCATTGGTCAGTATGTCTATCCTTATGCAAACACCATGGAGTTTTGACCACTGTAGCTTTGTAGTATGCTTTAAAGTCAGGTAGCATGACTCCTCCATTTTCTGTTTTCATTTTCAATGTTTTTGGCTATTCTGCCCCTTGCCCTTCCAAATAAATTTTGGAATTAGGTTTTCCGATTCAGTAAAAAATGCTGTTGCAGTTTTTATTAGGATTGCCTTAAATCTGTAAATCAATTTGGGCTGGACAGACATATAAGGGCTGTTTAGTCTTCCAATCATGAACATGGAATATTTTTCCATTTATTTAGGTCTTCTTTGTTTCCCTGTGGCAATGTTGTGTAGTTTTCTGTGTAAAAGTCCCTTACATCTTTGGTTAAGTTTATTCCTAGGTATTTGATTCTTATAGTTGCTATTGCAAATGGAATTATTTTCTTGATTCCCTCCACAGATTGCTTATTTCTGGTAAAGAGAAATGCTACTGAATTTTGCATGTTGATATTATATTCTGCCACTTTACTGAATTCGTTCATCAGCTTGAGGAGCTTTGTTGATTTCTCAGTCCTTTATATGTATAAGATCATGTCATATGCAAATAGTGTAATTTTTACTTTATCCTTTCCAATTTGGATGCCTTTTATATCTTTTCCTTGCCTAAGTGCTCAAGCAAGTACATCTAACACAATATTACATAAGAGCAGTGACAGTGCACATCCTTGACTTGTTTAAATATTAGAGTGGAAGTCTTTAGCATTTCAACATTGAATATGATGTTAGCTGTGGGGTTTTCATATATACTGTATATCATGTTGAGGAAGTATCATTCTATTCCTATTTTTGAAGTCTTTTTTAATCAAGAAAGGATGTTGTATTTTGTCAAATGCTTTTTCTTCACCAATAGAGATGATCATGTGATTTTTTTCTTTCAATTTGTTAATGTGGTGTATAGATTTGATTTTCTTATGCTGAATCATCTTTGCATAACAGAGATTAAAACTACATAGTCATGATCTATAAGTCTTTTAATGTTTCAACAAGTATTTTGTTGAGCATTTTAGCATCCAGCTTTATTAGAGAGATTGGGCTGTAGGTTTCTTTTTTGTGACATCTTTATGTGGCTTTGTTATTAGGGTGATGCTGGCATCATAGAATAAGTTAAGTGCTGTTCCCTACACTTCTATTGTTTGAAAGATTTTAAGCATGATAGGTGTTACTTCTTTCCAGAATGATTGGTAGAATTCATCTGTGAAGCCATCTTTTCATGTACTCTTCTGAGTTGAGAGGTTTTTGATAATTCACTCTTGTTATATGTGATTGGTCTGTTGAGTTCATCAATTTCTTCTTTCATCAATCTTGGTTGCTTCTGTTTCTAGAAATTTGTACATTTCATCTGTTATTCATCCTTTTGGCATATGATTTTTAAGGTATCCTTTTATGATTCTCTTTGTGAGAACCCTCACTTCTGTGGAATCCTTGGTGATATCCGTTTCTTTGATTTTTTTTATTTTATGTATTTTCATCTTCTCTATTTTTTTCTTTGTTTGTCTGGCTAAGGCTTTATCAATTTTATTAATCTTCTCAAAGAACCATCTTTTGATTGTGTTAATTTTTTCTATTTTTTTTTTACTCAACTTCATTTAGCTCTGATCTAGTCTTTGTTATTTCCTTCTTGCTGCTTGCTTTGCCATTAACTTGCTGTTCTTTTTTAAGTTCCTCCATGTGTGCAGTTAAGTCTTTGATTTTAGCTCGTTCTTCTTTGTTAATATAGACATTTAGGGTGATAAATTTCCTTTATTAGTACTGCTTCTGCTGCATTGCATAGGTTTTGATATGTTGTGTTCTCATTTTCATCCTTTTCAAAGTTACAGATTTCTTTTGCAATTTCCTAAGAGCGAGTTTTTTTAACTTTCATCTATTTGTCCTATTCTGGTTGTTTTCCCCTTATTGATTTCCTGTTTCATTCCACTGTGGTCAAAGAAATTACTTTGTATAATTTCAGTCTTTAAGAATTTTTTGAGCATTTTTCTGTGACCTAGCAAGTGGTCTATCCTGTACAATAATCTGTGTGTGCTCAATAAGAATGTATATCCTCCTCTATTCGGGTCTACTGTTCTCTATATGTCTGTATGGTCTAGATCCCCTAACCCTGAGTTTCAACACTGGGAGTCCACACATCCCCAAGAGGTCTGTAGAAAGTTTTCAGGGGGATCAATCAGGTGGAATTGAAGATTCAAAAAAACATTTTTCTTATAGGAATGTGTTGATGAGGATGAGACATATATAGTAAATAATACAGTGTATGGTGTGGCCTTAGTAAAGTGTCTGTGGTTTTCAACTGACTGGTAAATTGTTCCTTAGGGAAAAAAAGGTCAAGAACCCCTACCCTAAAGTATTATTGAAGGCATCTGTTTCTTCATTGAACTTCTGGCAAGATGCTCTGTCTAATTATGATAATGGATTATTAAGTCCGCCTCCCCTTATAATTGTAGAGGCATCTATTTCTCCATTTAGATTTTACAATGTTTGGGGCACCATGGCTAGGTGAATAAATGTTCATGATTGTTCTTTCTTCTTGTGATATTACCACTTTTGCTAATATATTGTGTTCTCCTTTGCCTCATGCAGCAGTTTTGCATTTAAAGTCTATTTTGAACAATATTTGTATAGCTACTCTTACCTTTTTGGTTAGATTTGCCTGTTTAATCGTTTTCCAACCATTAACTTGCAACATCCTTGCAGCCCTGCATCTAAGGTGAGTTTCTTGTATACAACACATTGATGGGTAATATTTCCTTATCCATTCTTTCAATATGTTTCTGTTCATTAAAGAGTTTAATTCATTATCATTCAATGTTATTACTGCTAAAGCATTACCTACATACCCATATTTTCTTTAGATTTATATATGTCATATTTTCTTTTTTTATTTCCCTTTTTAGTAAGAATACTAATAATATTCCTTTCTACACTCTCCTCCAACCCTCTGTCCTGTTTATTCTTCTCAACCTGCAGAACTCCCTTTAGTAATTCTTGAAGGGCAGCCTTCTGGGTGGTGTACTCTCTTAATTTCCATTCATCTGTGAATATTTTGATCTCTCCCTCATATTTGAATTTCAGCTTTGCTGGAAACGGATTTTTGAGTGACAGTGTTTTTCTCTTAGCACATTAACTATGTCAAACCACTGCCTTCTCACTTCCATGGTTTCAGATGTGATATCAGCACTTCATCTTATCAAGTTTCCATTTTATGTGATGGATCCCTTTTCTCTTTCCTCTGAGTATTCTCTCCTTGTCTTGAGTGTTTGACAATTTGATCAGTATGTGTCTCAGGGTAGGCCTGTTAGGATTTATACTGTTTGGAGCTATGGTTTCTGGACATGAACATCCATGTCATTCAAAGGATTTGGGATATATTCAGCAATTATTTCCTCCAACACTCATTATGCCCCCTTTCCCTTCTCTTCTCCTTATGGAATGCTTATAATATGTATGTTAGTGCATTTTCTGCTATCATTCAATTCCTTGTGTCCTTGCTGAATTTTTTCTATCGTTTAATCTATCTGTACTACTATCTGTCTGATTTCAGATGTACTATCTTAGATGTCACTAATTCTTTCCTCTACCTGTTCAAATCTGCTGTTGTGTGCAACCAGCATATTTTTTATATCTTGCTTTATGTCATTCCTCACCTTCAGATCTGTTATCTTTTTATGCATGATTATGATTTCTCCAGTATGTTCCCCCAATTTCTTCTAACTCTCTTTTATTTCTTCTTTCACTTCATTAAGTTGATTCATATTTGTTTTTTTACAGCCTTGATTCATTGGCCCACATTCTGAAACTGTTGTTTTTACTTTGTTCACTACACTGAACCATGTCTTCCATTTTCTTAGTATGTGTTGTAATTTTTGTTGATACCTGTATTAGTCAGCCAAAGGGGTACTGGTATTTTGCTGGATGCAAAATCCCAGAAATTGTTTGTTTTTTATAAATGGTATTTATTTCGGATAGAAGCTTACAGTTACCAGCCCATGAAGCACAATTTTCTTGCCTCACCAAAGTCTGCTCCCACGTGTTGGAGCAAGTCAGCTGCCGATGTTTGCCAAGGTTCAAGCTTCTTGGATTCCTCTATTCCTGGGGCTCCATTTCTCTCTAGGATCAGTGTCTCTGTTTCCTCCACAAGGTCACCTGTAGACTATGAGACTCTCCAGGCATTGCGTCTCTTCAGAAGTCCAAGTGTGAACTGTCAGTAAAATCACTCATCTCTCTTCCCAGGGCCTTCTCTCCTTCCTCATGATGAAATTCCTCTGTGTGCTCATCTTCCCAGACTCCAGCATCACAACTCCACATCAGAACTCCAACTCAACCTGCAACCCTGTCCTTTGCCATGTCTTTTAACTTTGATTACCTAGCCACCAAGGGTCAGATCTCAACAGCATACTAACATGACCCAATCAAATTCCTAATAATAACAGTAATTCCCAGATGAACAGGCCAATTTACAAGCAAAATCCAAAATCTATTTTTGGAATTCATAACTATATCAAATTGCCAGACTACTACAGTATCTATGCATCTCTGGCCTTTTCCAGGCCCCACATCCTCCGGGAAAATGTTCTTTCACACTTTGTTAGCTGCAGTGAGCTGGGGGTTTTACCAATGCTGTTTGCCTTTAGGGAGGGATATATTTGCCATTCCCAGCCACAGGGGTGAATCACTCATGGTTTTTGTTTGGGTTTTCTGTCTATCTATCTATCTTCCTTCTGGATGATGTGCAGCACTCTCCTGGTCTGCAAATCCCCAAAGCAGCACCCTCAGAGACATTTTTGCCCTTCCTCCCTTATTTTTGTGAGAGTTGAGCTCTGCCTACCTACTCAATGCCATCGTCCCAGAGGTTTAGATTTATTTCTAAAAGTTGCATCATGTTCTGCCATTCATTGGAAGAATTTTTTTCAGTATGCTTTGACTACATATCACCTTCATCCTATCCACAAGCATATTTGAATCCATATATCTTTATGTGGGATGAAATTATACTTTTAGGTTACTTCTTCCTCTGTGCTATTTTTACAAATATATTTGTATATTATACTATTTCTGTCTTTTTTATTAAATTATTAATCCACATAAATGTTTATAAATTATGCTCTATCTTCTCAGAATTTAAATTTAAATGTTCCTTTCAAATTTGCCTAATACAGTTATTTGGAAACATCTACATTTAGCCTGATTTCATTCTCCATGTCATTTATTATTTCATAAATTCCTATTTTCTTCAGATTTGTTTTTTTTTTTAAAAACATCCACACTCCTCTTGGAAACACAAAGTAGAACAACACAGCTCTGGTCTCTAATCATTAAATTCATACATATTACTGTAGAACTTAGAGTGCAATTATAATTGTGCATATGACATTAGTTTTCAATGATATATCATATGAACAAAGGTAAATCAGTCAAAGAGCAGATTGTCATGGTTTGTGTAGGATATTGGAAAGGGTGATCTGGGAAGTCCTTTGCTTGTTGAACAAGAGCAGAACCAGGAATGGACTGTGCCCATTGGAGTTGTTAAAACAGATGTCAAAACACAATGTTCTAGAATAACAAAGCATAGCATGCCACAAAGTGAATGAAGGACATGCTGCATCCATACTGGACCACACACACAAAAATAATATGATGAAATAAATATGGGACAGGCACAGGAATAGTAGGTGGATAAGAGCATGAAGTGGAGACCACAACAAGGAAGGTGAAGCAAGAACACCTGCACTGTCTGTGGCCCTTGATCTACAGTTCCCACACAGGATGCCTGTTCTCTTTCCAACCTTGGTCTTCCATTTGTCTCTCAATTCATAGGACCTGTTTTTGTAATAAAAGAATAAATATTTATTTTTAGATACAATGGATATAACATTCTTCTCAATAAATATAACATTTGTAGCTCTATAAACATAATGATTTTAAATATTTGGATATAGCAATTGTCCCAAATGCCTGTATAAACAATCTGAATTAACATGTCATATCAATATTTATAACATTTCATGTATCAAATAAAATTACATTTTTATTGTTAATTTGTTGAATTTAATTTCATTGATGACAATGCTGCATACACCACAAATGTAAATAAATTATTTTTATATTTTATTTTAATAGAAGAATAGAGTAAGAAGTTTCACAGAAGTACGCTGTTAGTAATTGAAGAAGAGTCTCAAAATAAGAATGTACAAACATAAAGGGTGAATGCAGCTATGGGCTAAAGTACACTTATTACTACTCTAGTAATGGGAGAACTTGTAAAATTGATATAAAGACAGTGCTCACTAGAGGTTTTGAGGGGAGGGAGAAGGAAGAATAGGTGTAACATGGTGCATTTTTGGGACATTGGAGTTGTTCTACATTACATTGCAATGAAGGATAAAAGGTGGTATACATTTTCTCAAAACCTGTAAAATTGTGCAGTGCAACGTGTAAACCATAATGTGAACTATAGGCCATACTTAGTAGAAATGCTTCAATATATTTTCTTCAGTTGTAACAAATGTACCACACCAATGAAAGATGTGCATGGTGGAAAGCGTGAGAGTGGGAGGGGTGTGGTATATTGGAATCCCCCACATTTTCTTTTATTATTGTTTTTTTGTTTTTAAAGAAGACCTAGATACATAAATATTACATCAAAAATATAAGGGATTCACATATTTCCAGAATGAATGAGGGACTTCTGGGAAAATGGTGTCAGGGTAGGTAGTCAGGGCTTAACTCTCACAAACGCAATGGAGGAAGGGCAAAAATCTCGCCAAGGGAGTCACTTTGGGGATTTGCAGAACAGAAGAGTGCTACACATAATCCAGGAGGGAGAGGGACAGAGAGACAATGAGGCCAAACAAAAATGATAAGTTACTTGCCCTTGCAGCTGGGAAGGGCACAAATCCCCCAACCCTTAGTCAAATAGCCTTGGTAAAATCCCTGGTTCCCTGCAACCAACTTGAAAGGGAAAGAAGGCCCTCCTCTGGGAGGAAGAGGGTTCTGGCAGAGGGCAGAGTAGTTTCTTTTCAGTGAGTTTAGTCAGCTGATTCCACTTCGAATCTCAGCTGTAGCCAACTCAGTAAGTGGAGGTTGAAAAAGACCCATCTGTGGAAGAGCTAAAGGACAAAAAGTTGGGGGACAGACACCCAGCAAACTCAGAGATAGAGAAGGGTAAGGGGGAGGTGTTATTGGGTGGGCAGAACAGATAGAAAATTAATAACCCAAGCCAGTGCAAAAATGGCCCCAGGGAGAGGGGAGGGGAGATCATATCAGGCAGGCTGCCACACCCAACTGCCATGGGAGAGAGGGGATCTAGGTGAGTGTGGGGTTAGGTGGAGACAAGCACCTAGCCAGGCCAGACAGGAGGAAGCCAGGAGACATAGCCAGCAAACTGTTAGAATCCCAACACCCTCAGGGAAAAACTGGCAGAGAGAGCCAGATAAGCTTTCAGAAGCCTACCTAATCTGTGTAATGAGTGTAGTTCATTGATGAATACCTGCCTCATATATATTAGGTCTCTGCATCAATCCCTGGTGCCTGCTAAGAGAAGGGCTCCAGAGAGTGATCCAGCAGAGTGCCAGATATCCAGCTGGCACTTTGTGACAGGTAACTTACAGCCTGAGGATTTTTTTAAGTTCTTTTATCTATTTTAAATATTATTATGATGATTTAATTTTTTTCTTTATTTTATTCTTTAAAACTGGATGCCTTACCTGTGGAGAGTGGATTTAAGGTTATTGAATGATGAGCACTGGCGGCCTGAGATGGATCCTAGTGGCCTAAGAGGGAAGCCTATTTTTCCTGGGAGGCTTTTTTCCCCCAATATCTTTGTTCATTTTTTTTCTTTTTACTCCTTATATTTTTATAAAATTTATTTTACTTCTGTCACTGTT
>JAQZBX010011904.1:0-34872 GCA_029593785.1 Cabassous unicinctus
CTGGATATTAAACCCTTATCAGATATGTGATTTCCAAATATTTTTTCCCATTGAGTTGGCTGCCGTTTCACCCTTCTGACAAAGTCCTGTGAGGTGCGAAAGTGTTTAATTTTGAGGAGGTCCCATTTATCTATTTTTTCTTTTGTTGCACGTGCTTCGGGTGTAAGGTCCAAGAAACCACCACCTACGACAAGGTCTTCAAGATGTTTCCCTACATTTTCTTCTAGTAGTTTTATGGTCCTGGCTTTTATATTTAGATCTTTGATCCATTTTGAGTTGATTTTTGCACTCACTGTCTGTTCTCTGTGTGTTCTTCTGTGTCTGCTTGTCTTCTCTTAAGGCAGCACTGGGAACCAATCCTGGGATCTTCCAGAGTAGGGAGAGGTGCTCAATCTCTTGCACCACCTCAGCTCCCTGGTCTGCTGGTCTCCTGTTGTTTCTCTTCTGTGTCTCTTTTTGTTGCGTCATCTTGCTGCGCCAGCTCTTCATGCAGGCCAGCACTCCTGCGTGGGCCAGCACTCCATGCAGGCCAGCACTCTTGCACAGGCCAGCTCTCCGCTTGGGCCAGCATGCCGTGCAGGCCAGCTTGCCTTCACCAGGAGGCCCCAGAAATCGAACCCTGGACATCCTATATGGTAGACAGGAGCCCAATCGCTTGAGTTACAACCGTTTCCCATCTTTCTGAAGACTTTTTTTGGAAAAAGAATTTATTTGGGAAATGGGGGAAAGAACAGAGCTTGCTGAGAAATGGGAAAGATGGAAATACTAAGATATGGTGCGGGCCCCTCTAGGCAGAGAGCGCCTGAAGTCTTTTATAAATGGGAGAAACATGCAGAGAGACACAGAGAGAACTGCCAAGTGAGAGAGGACTCCAGGATCACCTACAGCCACAGAAAGAGAAACCCCAAGAGGCTGAGAGAAAGGCCAGAGGCTGGAATCAGCAGAGCAGTTGAAGAAGCAATGAAGGCCCTAAGATGCTAGACCCATGGAGCACCTCAAAGCTGAAAGAGACTGGGTCAGAGGAGAGGGGAGAGATGAGTGGGAAGCCGTTATGCCCTTCCAGGTGCTTGATAGCCCACAGCTGCGATTTGGTGAGACAGCATCTCTGATAACACCTTGATGTGGACATTCACAGCTTCAGAACTGTAAGCTTTTACCCTAATAAATTCCTATTATAAAAGCCAACCCATTTCTTGCATATGGCATTGGCAGCCTTTAGCAAACTAAACCAAGTGTGGTCACCCTTTGGACACAGGCTATGGAGAAAAGTAAAGCAGGCGAAAAGGATATGGAGCCCCAGGCACCATGAAACATTATCTTATGCCATGAAGCATTTTCTACTTTAAATGAACACTTAGCCTGCATCATAAAAAGGCCCCAAAGGAGTGAGTGATGCTCAGCGGCTGTGAATTTTGGGACAAGGACAGGCTGGCAGAAGAACTCACACCAACCATGTTTCCTGGACCTTGTTAGGTGCCTTCTGGAAGCTGAAATTCATTGAGGCTCTCGTCTGCTGCTACCTCATAGGAAAAACATCTCTAGGCCATCCACACAGGGATTTGTCACAGTGATGAGGGAAAAGAGGCTGACTGGTAGATGAGAAGAGAGATTACAATGAGCTAGGTTTTGGAGACCTCACCTAGCAACAACCTGAAGACTCTTCTTTCAGAACAATTGCCTGTGCAGACGTGTGTCAGGATGCAGAAGGCTTGGTAGGCTGAGGTGTACTGGTGGGCTTGGAGAGGGGTTGTGGGGCTGGGCCCAGGGGGACCAAAGGCCATTTTATTTTGTTTTTGAATGTTGAGACTTTGAATACGTGGTTTCAAGCCAGGAGAAAAATAACTGGAAATGCTGAAATAAACTAAAAATAGAGAGTGAGTTGTAGATAATAATGAGGAGAGAATTCTAAGAATCCCAGTGGGAGCTAGAGTTCGAGCTACGAACTTCTCCTGGGGTCAGAAGAAAAGGCAGATTTAAGCAGCATTTGTAAGAAAAAGTGACATATGGGGATTTATGGGCATGCAGGAGGCAAAGTATGAAAGGGAAGATGTTGGCTCTGAACTTGTCCCAAAGGTGATAAGCTGTTGAGATGCTGAAACTGTTGAGAGAAGAAGGCTAAGTGAAAAGATAAAACTCTTTGGATTTGCCAGTTGAGTTTGTGTTAATGTCTGAAAGACAGAGCAGAGCACAGCAACCTGGGCAACGAGACTCATGCAGAGGATGGCTGGAAAATAAATAATCCTCTCCCTGCCCAGGAGCCTGGGAAAGAAGAGGTCAGAGACCAGAGCAGAGTCCCAGGGTGGACCCAGGGGGTGCCAGTGCTGAGAAGGTATGATGGTTAAGCTGATGTGTCAACTTGTTTGGTCAAGCAAGCACTGGGCTAATTATAATACAAGGGCATTTTCATGAGCGTTAATCATCAGTAAGTTGATTGCATCGATGGCTGGTTACATTTGCAGTCAACTGAGGAGATTGCCTTTAACAATGAGTGACTTCTCATCTAATCAGTTGAAGGCCTTAAAAGGAGAAGTGATTTCAGCATTCAGAGAGAGAATTTCCATCTCTGCTTCAGGCAGCCAGCATCTCCTGGGGAACTCATCAAGGCCTTTCATCAGATCTCTGGCTTGCAGCCTGCCCTACAGAATTTGGAATTGTGCATCCCCACAGTTGCATGAGACAATTTTATAAAATCTAATACTATTTACAGATATCTCCTTTTGGTTCTGTTTCCCTAGAAAACCCTGACTCATACAGAAGGCACAAATGGGAGCCACAGACATTATTTATTTCCCAAACTAAGTAACCAAAGTGACCCATCTCTGCTGTTGAAAACCACCACCACCACAACCAACAACAAAATATGTCTTTCTCAAGGCCTGCACCCAGTGTCAAGTCCAGCACAGGAAATCACACCATCACAATGCTTTCAGCAGAGCACAGGGCAGACCGATGCTGATGGTTCTACCTTGAGTGGGAACAAATCTGAAATATACTGTCTGTAGTGGGTTGAATTGTGTCCCCAAAATGATGCATTCAAGTCTTAACCCCCGGCACCTGTAATGTGACTTTATTTGGAAACAGGGTCTTTGCAGATTTAATGAGCTAAGATGAGGCCACACAGAATTAGGTGGGCCATGAATCCAATGATTGGATTCCTCTAACAAGAGGAGAGGACACACAGACACACAAGGAAGGGGGTCATGTGGAGATGGAGACAGAGATTGGGGTGATGCATTCTACAAGCCGAGGAAAGTCAAGGATTGTCGGCAACCACCAGAAGCAAGAGGAGAAGCAGGGAGATTCCAGAGGAACCAGCCCTGCTGAGACCTTGGTTTCAGACTTCTGCTACCTGAACTGTGGGAAAAGACACTTCTCTTGCCTTAAGCCACCAGTTTGTGGTAATTCATTAGAGCAGCCCCAAGAAATGAAGACACCGTCAAAGCCATACAGGAGTGCGCCCCTGCATGTGCCTGGAGGATTGACCCCTGGTAGTTCTGTTCTGAGTTGGTAAGTGCTCCTGGAGTGCCTCATCACAGCCTATCTTGTCTTGTGTCAATTCACTTCATTATGAGAATTCTCATGGAATTCGAAGGGCCAAAATATCAGTGCTGATGTAAATATTAATGACAAGTCAATGAATTTTAAAAATTATAGTTAAGACAAAAAGTATTTGTTGATGGGAAAGAATAATCTCTTCAACAAATGGTGCTGGGAGAACTGGATATCCATATACAAAAGAATGAAAGAGAACCCTTACCTTACACCATCTACAAAAATTAAATAAAAAATGGATCAAAGCCTTAAATATAAGAACCAGGACTATAAAACTAGAAGAAAATGTAGGGAAGCCTCTTCAAGATCTTGTGGTAGCAATGGTTTCTTTGACTTTACACCCAAAATACAAGCAACGAAAGAAAAAAATAGATATATGGGATCTCCTCAAAATTAAAAACTTGTGAATCAAAGGACTTTGTCAAGAAAGTAAAAAGACAACTACATATCCAATAAGGTTTAATATCCAGAATATATAAAGAAATCCTACAACTCAATAATAAAAAGAGAAACAACCCAATTAACAATGGGCAGAAGACATGAATAGACATTTTTCCAAAGAGGATATACAAATAGCGAAAAAGTGCATGAAAAGATGCTCAACATCACTAGCTATTAGGGAAATGTAAATCAAAACCACAATGAAATAGCATTTCACACCTACTAGAATGGCCAATATTTTTTAAAAAACAGAATAGTACAAGTATTGGAGAGGATTTGGAAAAATAGGAACACTCATTCATTGCTGGTGGGAATTTGAAATGGTGCAGCCACTGTGGAAGATGGTTTGGCAGTTCCTCAGGAAGCTAAGTATAGAAGATTTTCCACAAGTCCTTCCTGAAAAACTTCATTTCTGATCCTGACTTGCACTAAAATGGCTGCCTGTTTCCAAGTTCAGTTAAGTCTTCACATGGGGAACTATCCCCTGGGGGCTGGTTTTCCATAGGCTTGGAATTCTCCAAATCAGTCTCTGCTTTCTTTGTGCCCAGTAGTTTAATTCTCATCTTATTTCTTTCCCCTCACATTTTGCTATAAGCTGCAAGGAGAAGCTAGGCCACATTTTCCACATTTACTTTGGAAATTTTCCATAGCTAAATGTCTAAGCTTTTCATTTTTAAACTCTGCCTTCCATCTAACATCAGGAATCTATTTTCTCAAGTTCTTTGCAACTTTAAAACAAGGTTCACCTTTCCTTTAGTTTCCAATAATAGTTTCATCATTTCCTCCTAAGGTTTCCCTGGAAATAATTTTAGGGTCCATATTCCTACCAACAGTCTCTTCAAAGCAATCTAGGCCTTTTCTATCAAGCATCTCACAATTCCTCCAAAAAATAATCCTTACCTATTTATAAAACTGTTTCAGCATTTTTGGTAATTGCAAGCAGCACGACCCCACTCCCGGTACCAATTTCTGTTTTAGTTTGCAAATGGCTGCCAATGCAAAGTACCAAAAATATTTTGGCTTTTATAAAGGGGATTTATTTGGGGTAAAAGCTTGCAGTTCCAAGGCTATGAAAAGTCCAAACTGAGGCACCATCAGAGATGCTTTCTTATCAAAGCCAGCTACTGTTGCTCCTTTTGTCCAGGCATGTGGCAAAGCAGCCTTCTCCTCTGGGGCACTTTTTTCCTGCAGTCCTCTCTCTCACATTGCAGAATCAAATATGGTGCCTCCTTATTCCTCTGTATGACTGTCTGTCTGCATCTCTTTCTCTGTGTCTCTGTTTTTATCAGACCCAGCAAGAGGGCAGAGACTCAACATGAATCATGCCCCACTGACCTAGTCCAATCAAAAGCCCAAAAGTGATCTTATCAAGTAACATAACCAAAGGTTCCTCAATAGAATTTAATGCAATCAAAGAGCGTCACACCCACAGGAATAGATTTTTTTTGGGAATCATAATATAATCTCAAACTGCCAGTGTAGCACTCTATTGTGAGTGTAATCAACAACATTTAACTATATAGGTATATGTGGTTAAAAGGGGAAACTTTAGGATGTATATATTACTAGAATAAAAATTAAAATATAGGACTGTACAACACGGTGAACCCTATTGTAGTTGATGTGCTATAGTTAATAGTGTAAGAATGTTCTTTCATGAATTATAACAAATGTACGGTACTAATACAAAGTGTTAATAATAGGGTTGTATGTGGGAAAAAATACACCTAATGTAAAATAATGATGATAGCACTATTTTAATCTTTCATCAAGTGTAACAAATGTAACTACTGTTAGAAAGCAGAGCAATTCTATGTTTGCCATCAGTATGGAAGTGTCTTTAGTCATCAGTACTACTTAAGATAATCTAAGGAAATTCATAAGGGAAAGAATCCATATGAATGTCCTTTATGTAGCAAAGCCCTTAGAAGATGGTCTGATGATATACCATATGAGAGAACTCACAATATACACCTAATGGAAGTGGAGAGTCAGAGAAATCAAATGTGAGAAATTCTTTCTGTACTCAATATGGGAATGCCTTAATTTATAATTTAAATAAAATAACTGAACTCCACAGGAGTGAAAAAAAGAGCAGTGCAATTATTAAAAAGTGCTATCATCAATTGTAACAAATGTTCCACACCGATACGAGGTGTTGGTGGTCGGGTATTTTATGGGAATCCTGTCTTTTATGCATGATTGTTTTGTAAACTCACATCTTCTCTGAAAAAAAAGTATTTGTTGACATTTAATTGAAAATACTGCTCTTCAGGTCTTACTCTGTTAGTTGAAGCTAATGGTGGATTGTAGCTATGTAAAGAGTGATATGAGAACATATGGGAAGGCAAGCCAGTCAGGGACAGCGACACAGTGGCATTGGAGTTGGGTCTGAAACGTTGGCTAACAGTTTCCAGGGACCCGAGAGGGTGTGTGCTCCAAACAGAGAGAGTGCTGTGAGCAAAGATGTGAAAGAGGCAGAGTTGGGGTATGCCAGGATGGTCCTCTGTGGTCTGTGTACAGGGCATTTTGGACATGCAACAAAGAGAAGTGAGGGACAAGGGCATGCTGGTGGGCATTTTGTGGACAAGGGGAAGTTGCTGGAGAGTCTGTTTAGCAAGAGAGGGAGGTGACAAGAACTGTGTTGATCCATGCACATGGAGAAGGAATAGGTGAGGGGATGGCAGACAAATGGTGTTGACAGCAGTGCAGGCTGGAGAAGATGCGGGTTCGATCAGGAATGACAATCCACATGGAGATTAAGGGGCACACACCAAAGCTACTTGGGAGGAAAAGGGGACAGAACGTTGGAAAGTGAGTGTTTTAGTTTCCTTGGCTGCTCGAGCAAATACCATGCAATGAGTTGGCTTAAACAATGGGAATTTATTAACTCATAGTTTTGAGGATAGGAAAAAGTCCAAATCAAGGCAATATCAAAGCAATGCTTTCTTCCTGAAGACTGGCGTTCTGGGGCTGGCTGCAGGTGATCCTTGGTCCTGGGCTCCTCTGTCACATGGCAATGCACATGGCAGTCTCTCCTGGCCTCTCCCATCTCTTCCAGATTCTTTTGACCAGCTCTTGCATCCTGTGGCTTTCTCTCTAACTGTGTGAATTTCATTCTACTTATAAAGGACCCTGGTAATAGGATTAAGACCCATCCTGATTGAGTTGGGTCACACCTTGTCTGAAGTAGCCTCAACAAACTGTCCTACTTACAAAGGGCTCACATCCACAGGAATGGATTAAGTTTAAGAACATGTTTTCCCGGGGTACACAGCTCCAGACCACTACAGGGAGCATGAGAGGAAAACGAAGAACTCGCAAATGACTCCGTGGTTCCCAGCTAGGGCAGCTGGGCTGCTGCTGCGGCCGCTGCCTGAAATGGGCCGGCAGGTTCAGGAGACAGCAGGTTGTGAGCTTGGCCTCTGCCCCGGGCAGTTATTGGAGCTGCAGCACTGCAAGGCCCTGCATTGTTACAGAATCCCTGGGCAATTGGCATACTCGTGGAAGTTTGAGAAGTGGTGACATAAGTAATAACAGAGTCACTGGGAGGGAGATGGAGGAAAGTTAGAAATGCAAGTGGGGGTCGTGGATCAGTGCTGAGTGGAGACCCTAGGACGATCTTCTGCAGGACAAGAACAAAGCATGGGATAGGAGGGTTTAGGGCTTTGCTGCTTAATGGGAGGGCCTGGACCCAACCAGCAAAAAGAGCATCATGGATGTATTAACCTGAGAGGATAAAAGGGGAACCTTTCCTTCAAAAGATACACCAACTCAGTATTGTTCCAAGGATATCCTTTTTTGTTGTTCATAGCATTCTTAGATTTAAGAGCAAATGTGGACTCGTCTTTAAAAACAAATCTTGCTGAAAGATGAAGTTTTAGAAACTTGTTGGACAAAGAGAAATCAGCTATTGATAGTCAAATGAGCACAGCAAAAAAATCACTTATTTGCAGTCAAATATAATAAAACCCATGATTTATTAGGGGCTCACCCAGGAGTACTGATTTGATGATATTACCTAGAGAAAATTCTATTACCTGTATGAGGCAGGTATTCTTATGTTTTACAGCCACGTGTAATTAACTCATGTTGAGAAGCTGATTTGTGTAATCTTGTGTGTGTGTGAAAAGCATGTGCTTTGTTCCAGGTGAACTGATGGAGTAATCTGGATAATAGTCTATTGATAACAGCCCCCTTGGATTAAAATGTACCCTTCTTTGGGTACTTTTTGGAGTAGCCATATATATTCTTACTGACAACCAGAATTGAGAGAAAACACTTTCCCCATGAAAAAAAAAATATGTCCACAGCCTCTCCTTTTCTTTTCTAAAGGAGACATCCATAATGGTATTTAAATGTACCTTTGTTTCACACATGAAATATCTTTTCCATCACAGATGTCCTAATCAAATGTGGGAGCTGCACATTTTCTTTCATGTCAATAATGCAGATGATAAATGGCAGACACCCAGGAAGTGGTCTGGATGCTTTGCTTTGTTGTCTCTCTGGAGGGGGGAGGCAACCCTGAGGGGACCCTGGGAGGTGTCACTTTTTATGCCTCAGGGCAGCAGCTTATTTGTCTTATCACTCCAGGCCAAAGGTGGGAAGGCCTTGCAGTGACCTCTTGTTCCAGTTATACGTGGTTTGCAAATCAGACTAACCCTGTACCTCTCTGATGTTTTGCTGTGGTAGCTGCCTAAACAAAGTAGAATCTTGCAGTTCTGTTAGAAGAGTATTCAGCAACATTTTCACTGGTGGTATAACAAGGACAGCCAGTGAGTTTTCTTTAAAACTGTCTAAATCTCAAGAGAAGTGTATTAGCCATATGAGTCTGGTATTTTCTCTCTGCAAAATACCGGAAATCGATCAGTCTTTACAAAGGGTATTTATTTGGGGTAGAAGTCCACAGTTACCAGGCCATAAAACATGCTTCTTCCCTCACCAAAGTCCATTGCCACATGTTGGAGCAAGACAGCTGCCGACGTTTGCCAGGGTCCAGGTTTCTTGGGTTCCTCTCTTCCCGGGGCTGTGTTTCTCTCCGGGCTCAGCTCCTCTGTTTCCTCTACAAGGTCAGCTGTAGACTATGAGGCTCTCTAGGCTTTGTCTCTCTCCACAAGGCCAGCTGTGAACTCTCAGGTGAATGGCTCGTCTCTATCCCGGGGCCTTCTCTCCTTCCTCACCAGAACTCCAACATCAAAACTGCTCCAACACTGTCCTTTGGCCTTTTATCTTCGATTCCCCCACCCACCAAGGGGTGGGGCTCAATGCCCTACTGACATGGCCCAGTTAACGCCCTAATCATAACTTAATCATGCCCAGATTAACAGACCAGTTTACAAGCGTAATCCAATATCTATTTTTGGAATTCATAATTACAAACTTCCAAACTGCTACAAGAAGTAATTGGTTTAAATTCACCCTGGGCTCTACATGCCATCTGACCATGGCCCAGTCAGCCATGTTTTGCAAGAAAACTTCCCTTTTCAGCCTGTCTCTTTTTTAGAATTCTTTGCTCCCACCAAAAAAAAAAAAAATTAGTTAATTTGGTCACTTTTGTTAAATGTTTTCTTTTTGGGTTAAATATTTGGAAGGGCTATTGGAAACTAAAATAATTATATAAAGTCCAGCAGCGTGTTGGGGCTCTGCCACCAAGATGGAAGAGGGAGGAGATTGAGGCCTGATCTAGAGGGATCTGCCTCATTTTACAGGGTTCTGCTGGTTTTATGAGACGTCATTTGCCACATCGGGTTTCCTCACCCATGTCCCCCCCCCCACCTTTGTTTGACCCCAGGTGGACATCCCTGTGTATGCCATCACACCACTGCCCGGGGAGGAGGCGGCCATGGCCAGCGGCACGTCTGACGGTGCTAGCCACTTGCCATTCTTTTTTGGCAACATCACCCGGGAGGAGGCAGAAGATTACCTGGTCCAGGGGGGCATGAGCGATGGGCTTTACCTGCTGCGCCAGAGTCGCAATTACCTGGGCGGGTTTGCCCTGTCCGTGGCCTTCGGGCGGAAGGCACACCACTATACCATCGAGCGGGAGCTGAACGGAACCTACGCCATCGCGGGCGGCAGGACCCACGCCAGCCCCGCCGAGCTCTGCCACTATCACTCCCAGGAGTCCGACGGCCTCATCTGCCTCCTCAAGAAGCCTTTCAACCGGCCTCCCGGGGTGCAGCCCAAGACTGGACCCTTCGAGGACCTGAAGGAGAACCTCATCCGGGAATATGTGAAGCAGACGTGGAATCTACAGGTGAGTCAGGGGCTGGTCCTGCCACTTTGGAGTGTCTCACTCTATTCTGGGGTCCTTTTAATCTTCCCACACAGACATCTCAGTTACCTGGTGTTCTGGTTTGCTAAAGCTGCTCAAGAATATACCATAAAATGTTGGCTTTTAGCAATGGGAATTTATTAGCTTCCAGTTTTGAGGCTGAGAAAAATGTCCAAATCAAGGCAAGGCTTTCTCCCCAAAGACTTGCTGCTGGCAATCCTGTGTCCCTCTTATCATATGACAAGGCACATGGCGGTGTCTGCTGGTCTCTCCTTTCTCTTCTGTGTTTCGTTGCTTCAGCTTCTGCTCTCTCTGGCTTTCTCTCTGCTCCTGTGGCTTTTTCTTGGTGACTCTCTCTCCATATTCATCCTGTTTATAAAGGACTCCAGTAAGAGGATTAAGACCCACCCTGGGTCATGCCCTACTGAACTAACCCTAATCAAAAGACCTTTAACTGTAGTAACCTAATCAAAAGATCCCACCCACAATAGGGTCACACCCATAGGAATGGATCAGCTTTAAGAACATACTTTTCTGGGGTCCATCCAGCTTCAAATCATCATACCTGGAAAACCGTGCTGTGGTGCCTTGAATGAGCAATGCTTTCCTTAGTCAATGTTGGCCAAAACATGGGCTTGCTCTAAGACAGCCTTTCCCTTTTTCAAGCACAGTAGAGAGAGTGAGACCCCAGTTTTTCACTAGCTTTATTTGGATATGTCTTAGACCATTTTTATACTTTTAAAAACTCAGATAAATCAGATTTATTGAAGTATAATTTACTGTATGTAAAAATCGTCTTTTGAGGTATACAGTTCTATGATCATTAAACAATGCATAGTGTCATGTAACCCCTACCACAATTAAGATATATAACAGCCCATCAAGTACCTCTTGCCCTTTGTAATCCAACCCCTCCCCCTACCAGCCCCTGGCAACCACTTGTCTATTTCCTGTCCCTATAGTTTTGACTTTTCCAGAATCTCATACAAATGGAATCACACAGCATCTGGACTTTCAGACTGACTTCCTTCTCACAGCATGATGCCTTGACGATGTGGCTGTGCTATTGCATGTTTCTTTGGCATGGCTGGGTGACATTCCACACCCTTTCACTTTGTTCCTTTCTACTCACTTTGTTTTAGATGCTTGTCTGGGATGTACCCTATCGCTGGTTTGGGTTCTTATTCTACCTGTGAAGCATGATAAAATTGCCATCCTCACATTCCCTTCCATCTTCCCTCCTCCCTTCCATCTCTTAGTTTGGATCAGTTATATTTTCATTTTTACATCTACTGGTTCTCTTTATAACTTCAAATAATCAATCTTTGGCTCTTCTTTTATTATTGCAAAGAGTATCTATTTCCCTCCCACTAAGAAAGAGGAGGAAATTAATTCCCTTCACTTTTAGCCCATTTTCCCACTTCTGTTCTTTACATTGTTATTTTTACATTGTCGAGGTTTGTCTTCTTTCTGTGGTCCATTCCCTGCAGCTGCAGGCAGCAGGGTGCACGAGGCCTTGGAGTGAAGCCTTGGAGAGGCAGATAGGACAACGCTTGTCTCTTGGTTGCACATGTCACACCTCTGTGTGCCTGATCCCTTCGAGGACTCCTTAATTGTTATTAAATGATAAACTGTGAGCTGAAGGACCTAAGCCTGGAACCTCTTTCTCTAGACCTCCTGGATCTAACCATGTGTTCTAAGGCTCTGTTGGGCTTTCCAGAGGCCAGTGTCTTTATTCTAAAGTCTATTCTGTTACTTACAAATCTGAAGGTACTTAAATAACATATAAAGAATTTATTGGTTTTATTCATTGGGTGAATGCATGATGAGTGAGAAAAAGAAAGAGAATTTGATCCTATTCTACCAGGTTGGGGCTCTTGAGTTTGCTGATTGGAAATGATTCCTGCATCTTTTTTAACATCTTTACTTATTGTCACTTACTCTGTTTTCTGTCTCCCTTCCTTCTACTGGCAGGGTCAAGCTTTGGAGCAGGCCATTATCAGTCAGAAGCCACAGCTGGAGAAGCTGATTGCTACCACTGCCCATGAGAGAATGCCCTGGTTCCATGGAAAAATCTCTCGGGATGAGTCTGAGCAAATTGTCCTAATAGGATCGAAGACAAATGGAAAATTTTTGTAAGTATTGTGTCTTTAATCCCCACACCTCCTACTGTCTGACTGCTTTGATAATTAGGGGTAATTCAGCTTCCTCATTATTGAACTCCCAGTAACCTGGAAAAGGGCTCATGCATTGCAATCTGATTGCATACCAATTGGCCTTTGTAAGACTTTGTGACTTGAAGCTATCATCTATATTTCTCCCTACATCTGTTTTCCCCTGTCTGGCCCTAAAGTCAACACTCTTTGGGGCTTTAAGGGAGATAATGCTTGAAGAAAATATTCTTCAGCCACATATTTTGCCTTTAATGGCAAACATAGGATACACAGCAATTTCTGTGGCTATCCCACTAAAATAAAAATACCACAGTTTACTCATTCTAATATGCCCCATGATCTGACTTTACTTCTATTTTTACTTGGAACTAAAGTGCTAATAGGGTAGACATGAAAGAACATTTGCCGAGAGTGGCTTAACTGCATGGAAAGTAGAGCTGCTTAATTAGAAGTAAGATTGTGATGCCCACTCTGCCTCTAATTGAGAGGGGGCTTAGATCCCATGGGGCAGATCAGTTGGACTATCTTGCTTGCAGTTGCAGACTCTATCTGTTCCTTGGGATGGCCATTGTCCATCATTATCTCTCCTTATTAGTTGGGGAATGAACCATGTACTAGAGTAGACTTACTGTTATTCTACTATAGACTTATTGTTATTCTAGCAATGGAAAAACTTTTACCATTGATGTGGAGGCAGTGGCCACTGGAGGTTCTGAGGGAAGGGAGAGGGAAAAATAGGTGTAATATGGGGGCATTTTCGGGACATTAGAATTGTCCTGAATGACATTGCAATTTATGTAACACTTATGTAATCTAAATTTTTAAAAAATATAAAAAAGTATATAAAAAAAAGAAAAGATTGTGAACTTTGGCCTTATGTACTCAAAAATTAGAAACTAGGTATTCTAAAGTTCTATTCATTGATATCATTAGTGGCTCAACACAAATTTAAATATTAGGTGGTCTTGAAGACACAGGCCAACTCAGAGGTCAAGAAAAGGTATGAAGTTGTGCTCCAGCCTGCAGATGTCAACCTGAATCCCCTGAGGTTCTCCGGCCAAAAGACACACAGTGGGGCTGCGCCTGCTCCTGCACTTGCTAGTTGCATCTGGCATCTCTAGAGGTGCTTATTGAACATCACATATCAAAACTCTTACATTCTAGCCTTGGAGACTTAACGAGAAATGGTAACATGGCCTCATGTTGATTAATGTCCACCTGACTTGGCTAAACTTTTCCTAGAAATAGCAGTAGTTTTTTTTTTTTTTTTCTGAGTATCCATCTATTTAAAAAAACTTTCCTCAGCCTTTTTACCACATACCTCTTAAAAAACAAAAAAGACAATACTCTGTTTTAGCAAGGAATCTTAAAAACAATAAATTCATGCATGTTGACACAAAGCGGTGGCAAGAGTGATGGTTTCACGGCATGTAGTGATGGCTTCTGGCAGGTGGGGCCAAGGGCTTTTCCATTTCCCCTAAGCTTTGGGCTTTTAACATTTTCTTAGCTATAATTCCTGACGCAGGTATCATGGGATTGCTTATATAGCTTCTTGGCCTGTGAAGTCAACCCAAAATAGCATAATCCAGAAAAATGACTAAGCCCTCCTGATTTTCATTGGTTAAGATGCACCAGCTTTTATGCTGTTTGAGGAAGCACATGTCTGTCCCTATTCAGAGTTGTCTGTGCCTGAAAACAGAAGGCTGCGTCCTTTGTTGGCCTGAGTCATGCTGCTGCCGTCCTTTCAAGGGGATGAGAATAAACCCTGTGCAGAGCCCAGGAAGCCTGTGTTCGACTCTTATTTGACAAATGTCCTTTGTTTCCTCCCCTGCCTTGCACAGATGAAAATCTCACCTGACCTCAGCACCTCTCTCCTGTATATAGTTCTCCTCCCACATTGGGGCTCATGGTTTAGACAAAAAATTCTCAAACTTGGTACATTTCAAAGTCAGCTGGCGTCAGAGCTAAGAAAGTGCAGGGAGGCCTCACGGTGGGAGAGGCCTGGGCTTCTCCCTTTTCCCCCAGCACCCCAGCAGCTCATCTTGAGCTGGATGCTTGCTCAACCTTGCATTGTCATCACTCTGAGTGGCCTTCCAGGCCCTGACCCCCTGAGCACAGATCAGACTCTCAGTGGTTGCCTGCTGAATCAGTGAGTGCAGTTGCCCTTTAGTCATGCTGTATTGTAATTAACAAATAGTAAGAGCAAAGCCATGGGGCTGGTGGGACCCAGCTCCAAAACCCAAGGCTTCCTGGGTACAGAGTTCCTGTTTGGAGGTGATGGAAAGGTTTGGGTAATGGATGGTGGTGATGGTAGCCCCACATTGTGAATGTAATTCACTGAATTGTGTACTTGCAAGTGATTAAAATGGGAAATGTTATGTTGTATATATGTCCCCACAATACAAATTCAAAACAAAGGCAAACAAGCACTGTCGCCTGTTAAGAAACCTTATGCAAATGGCAGAACCTCCCAAAGGCTCGCTCAGCTTCTTCTCCAGATGTGAGATCAGTGTTGCTTATTCCTGTTATTTTCCTGATAATTAAATGCAAATAGATGCAAAGCACAGATGCAAAGCACACAGCACAGTGCCTGGTGTGTAATAGACACACAGGAGATTTGGTCTGGCTTTTCCTCTTTCCGTGCCTCAATGCTCTCCTTTCTCCATGATTAGCACTGCAGAGTCATATCACCAGGCAATGTAGTGTGTGTATGTGTGTGTGTTGTACAGTCCTGTGGGATATTTAAAAAATTTTTTATTCCAGTAATTTATGTACAATATAAAATTTCCCTCTTTAACCACATTCAAATATATAATCCAGTGCTGTTAATTACATTCACAATGTGATGCTACCATCACCACCATCCATTACCAAACTTTTCCATCACCGCAAGTAATGTTTTTTTTAAAAACAGAAAAAAAATGTGTAACCACCCAGAAAGCTTTAATATTTGTTTATTTTATTTCAAGGCATTTTGTCCTCGACAAGTATGGAATGGGAAAGCTAATTGAGGTCACTTAGCAACTTAGCTGCTGCTATGATCATGGAGTTTTCTTTCGGAAGGACACTGGATTTGTTATGTTCCACATGGTTTCTTGTAAATGTTTGGAGAGTGTCAAATATATTTATTTAGAGTATGCAATGTTTGCCATTTGTGTCAAATACAGTCCAGATCGTAAGTACTTTCTAGCACAGGGCAGTGTCAGCATCAATGAAGAAAATAAGTCTTCTGAGTCCTGGTTGCCTTGACGATGGTCTAGGTTCTTTCTTCTTTAGAAACGTGTTCATGAGTTTCTTCCCTTCCCTTCCTTTCCCTTCCCTTCCCTTTCCTTTTTTTATCCACACCCCCCCGCCCCGTCCAAGATAGCTCCATCATCTTTCTGCTTGTTGTCTGCTCATCTTCTTTAGGAGGCACTGGAAACTGAACCTGGGACCTCCCACGTGGGAGGCGAGTGCCCAGCTGCTTGAGCCACTTCTGCTCCCTGCTGGTTGCGTCATCTCCTGGTTGCAGTGTCTGCTGATTGCAGTGTCTGCTCATTGCGGTGTCTGCTTATTGTGTCATCTGCTGGTTGCGATGTCTGCTGGTTGTGGCATCGGCTCATTGTGGCGGTTGCAGCATCAGTTTGTTGTGGCATTTGTGGGGTCTGCTCGTTGCAGTGTCTGCTGGTTGCGATATTCTGCTCATTGCAGCATCTGCTCATCTTCTTTAGGAGGCACCAGGAACCAAACCTGGGACCTCCCATGTGGGAGGTGGACACCCAATTGCTTGAGCCTCTTCTGCTCCTAAAGCCAGAAATTTTGAGTGTCCTATTTTAGACCAGCTCCACATCCTCCTGGCTTCATGGCATGGATGTTTCCATTTCCCTGTCTGTAGAATGCTGTCCTCTCCCTCTCCCCACAGTGGTGTCTGCTGGTTCATTCCCAGGCTCAGATGGGCCCAAGGGCTAATTAAGTCCCAGACCTTGTACTGAACACTCCATATTTGCTCTATTTAAGTGTCATTTACTAAAACATTCCTTATTTTTGAATGAATATCTGTGGCCCAGGAAAACAGCAGGATCTCTATATTTGCAGCAGAACTGGATTCACATCACTGCTGAGTTTCTTTGCTCTGTAAATGGTGCAATTTCAGCCTTCCTTGTCCTGTGATGAGGTCTAAAAAGACCACTGGGAAAGGCTCAGAAAAGCCTGTCTGGGGGTCAGGCTTAGTTCCCTTCTGGCACGTGTTTCTTTAGTATTATTATTATTTTATTTTATTTTTTTTTAAAGAAGCTTTAGATGACATAAATTTTACATAAAAAATATAGGGAATTCCCATATGCTGCACCCCCTCCCCCTCCCACACTTTCCCACATTAACAACATCCTTCATTAGTGTGGTGCATTTGTTACAATTGATGAACACATTTTGGAGCATTGCTACTAAGCATGGACTATAGTTTACATTATAGTTTACACTCTGTCCCACACAATTTTGAAAGTTATGACAAAACATATAATGGCCTGTATCTGTCATTGCAGTGCCATGCAGGACAATTCCAATGTCCTGAAAATGCCCCCATATTACACCTATTCTTCCCTCTCCCTCCCCTCAGAAACTCTGGCGGCCACTGCCTTATATCAATGATAAAAGTTCTTCCATTGCTAGAATAATAATAAGTCTATAATAGAATAATAATAAGTCTAATTTAGTCCATTGTTCATTCCCATATTGAGGATTTGGGGATGGTGATGCCCACTCTGTTTCTAATTAAGAAGAGGCTTAGATCCCATGGGACAGATGGATGGAACTATCTTGCTTGCACTTGCAGACACTCTCAGTTCCTTGGGGTGGGCATTGTCCATCATCATCTCCTTGTTAGTTGTCCTGGGTGAGTCCAATGCACTGGAGAGTAGGTGAGGTGTTGCAACTCTGCTGAGATTCAGGGCTCGACTGGCACATGGACCGACCAAAGATTTAAGTCTCTGGGACATATATTTATCAAGTATAGTGTTAAGTATAGGTTCAAATAAAAGGGGCAGAAGAGCCATGTGTAGGGAAACTATAAATGAGTCTAACTCTGTTATACTGGGGAGCATAAATTCCAAAGTAAGGCCCACTGACAGAGTGCTGAATTCCTGAGCTTGTCTGCCTGGCTTAAAGTGTCTGGATGTCTCTTGAGCCCTCAGGAGTCACTGAGATCCTGCTGAGACATGCATAAGTGTAACCTCTGGAATGACCTCCTGACTCACTTTGAATCTCTTAGCCATAAAAACTCATTTGTAGTTACCATTTCCCCCTTTTGGTCAAGGTCTTTTTCCAGATGCATTGCTAGTTGGTGCTTGGTAATAATCCCTCGGTGCCAGGGAGGCTCATCCCTGGGAGTCATGTCCCACTCCAGGGGCGGGGAAGGTATTGCGTTTATATCCTGTTTGGCTTAGAGAGACGCCACATTTTAGCAACAAGGATGCTTTCAGGAGGTAACTCTTAGGCACTATATAATACTAGGCTAAATTTCAGTTTCACAAGAAATGTTCATAAGTACAATCATAAAATCAAAGTACTGGTGTAATGGTCTGTCTTCCTTCACTAGGCACTGTCCATGTACTCGAGGGATTCTTGCTATCCTATTAGAAATGTAGCAGAACTCCCCAGGATGGGAATTCAATATTCTTTTAGTTATTGTATGGGTCTTCACCCACTGAGACAATGCTCCATGAACACTTGAACATATTTATATGCCTTAGAGGCATGCCCCAGGTGAACCCCTCATGCATCCCCCCATCACTGATAACCCACACCAGTGATCCTACCCTGCCACAGTTGTGACCTTTCTGTGATCCAAATCCTCTCCAAAAATGAAGCCAACAAAATTGCTAAATAAAATTAATAAGGAAATGAAATAATAGTAGTAATAGTTTTTAAAATAACAATTAAAATACAAAAAAAATGGAAATAAAAAAATTTTTAGACATTGTGTCTTTCATCACTATAAGATCTGTTGTCTTGTATGTACAGTGACACAGTGACATTTTCTTCTGTATATTCTCCCAGTGCCTTTTTTTTTTTTTTCATTTTATCTTCAAAGAAGCTTTAGGTTACAGAAAACTCATATAGAGAATATAGGGGATTCCCATATACCCAACACCCTCCCCCTTTTCCCCTCTCCCCTATTAATAACATTTTACATGCAGATCGTACATTTGTTACAATTGAAGTACAAATATTGAAGCATTGTTCCTAACCATGGTCAATGGTTTACATTATGATTTACATTTTGGACTGTATACTTTTATAGGTTTTGATGAAATTTAAAATGAATTTTTTTTTTTTTAGGTACCGGGGCCAGGGGTTGAACCCGGGACCGGGACCTTGTATGTAGGAAGCTTGCTCTCAACCACTGGGTACACCAGTTCCCCCCAGTACATGCTTTTTAGGACCTTATTTAGGTTTTCTAGAGGATGTGTCTGGAGCCTATTTTCCAGTCCTTTAAATCAATTTGTCCATTCTGTAGACTAGCATTTATTGGATTCCATGGTTACAGGAGGCAATCAGCATTAGTCAGTTCTTCGGATTATTCTATTTTGAATTGACTTCACATGCACTGTCTCGGCATTGGAGATGGAGGAGTAAGCTATGCAAGTGTCTGTCTTTGTAGAGCCTACATTTTAGTGGACTGTTAAATGATGAACAACTGAACAAGAAATACATATACATCAGATATAAGGGAAAGGAGCATGCTGTGGTCAGGGTACCGCGTTCCTATTTATAGTGGGGTGGTGAGGAAGGGAGCTTCACTGAGAAGGAGACATTTGAACTGAGGCCTGAAGGCAGGGAGGGAACAGCATGTGTGGGTACCCTGAGGCAAGTGCCTTGGGAGGGCTCATGTCACCACAGGAGGTCACTGTGGCTGGTGCAAAGTGAGGGGGGAGGGGTGGGGATGAGGACTGGGCTGCAGAGAGCTCAGGGGTACTGGGAGGCTCCACTTTGGGCTAGCCAGAAAGCCTTGGGGAAGGTATGACAAGGTCTAACTGACGTTCTTTGGGAGCCATCTGGCTGCTGTGTAGCAAATACACTGTACAGAGCTGTGGCTACAGGCACATTTGGAGCCCTGCTGTGCACATTTACATACATTTGATTTTTTACGTGATTTCAAGGCCTTCATTTTCTTATGCCCAAGCATGAGAACTGCTTTTAATGACTGTTGGAAGGAGTAATGTGTGTGCTGGGGGGAGAGGAGTGGGGGCAGGGCATGGTGCAGTTTCCCACACATCCTCTCTGAGGCCCTGTGTCATTTCTGTGCAGACACACCCTTCTCCTTTGAGCCCACTTATTTTGGGGAACAACAGTTCTTCTCTGTCTTGTCCTCCAAGCACACTGTAGCAAGGTGGAAGACAGAATTCGGGGGCCTGGACTGCAACACAAGGCACTGGACTTCATGAACCAGCTTCACCCCAACCCTCTCGGAAACAGACAGATCACTGCTGTAGGTTGCTTTTCCCCTTTTATCTGGGGGACTCAGTGACTCCCACTTGGTGGCATCCGATCAATGAAGCAATCAAAGGCGTATTCAACAACTCCTTATTCCAGTTGCTGCGATATAAAGAGGACGAGGCACCTGCCCATGAGCAATTTATAGCCTCATAGTTGGGACAGATAAATAAACATATAATGAAAATATCATGCAGGAAGTGGAACTATGGACAGGGCTCTGAACCCAAACTAAGGGAAAAGGAATCCCTGAACCAAATCTTGGAGGGCAAATAATCGGAGGAGAGAAATTGCCAGGCAACCGTCTTGTGGATTTTTGGTGCTCATCCCTGTCTTTCTGCTTGATGTTTGCTGCTGGGTGTTGACATTCGGCTATCACTCTGTTATCCATCCCCGGCCTGCCTGGTCACCGTATGTTCTCACCCACGGTGCTTTCACACCTCCCACTCACCCTCCACTGCTCTCCTTAACCTTTGACGTGCAGCCCACTCCCCAGCAGAAGTCAGGAACTATGCCTCCCTTTTCTTAGGTCTCCCTGAAGCTCCTGGCAAGACCTTAAGAACCTAAGAGGCTCATAGTTTCAGAAGCAGAATCTAGTATTTTTTTAAATCCTAATGATAAGCTTTATTAAGTTGATTTAAAATAAGTTAGTGTGTGGAAATGTGCCACTCCTTTGAAGGAGCTTAGTAAATATAAGCTGAATTTGAGTCATGAATGAATATGGGCACTAAAGACCCAGCGAGACCCAGCTGCATGATGTGGGATGACTGGTGGTTCTCCTTCAGGGAATAACGTTGATAGACAAATAGGAAAATACAAGAGCTCATCCTGGCATCACTGATTTCCTGTACAGTTCAATGCAGCAAGTTGCCTCTCTTGGGAAAATATGCATTCTTGCTGCCTAAATTAGAAGGAGATCTTCCCTGCCATCATATCTCGAGTGGGACAAGAGGAGCAATGGGGAATGCATCACTGCCTCTCTTCCTTCCCGCCTTTCCATTATTTGTCCTCCCTGAGTAATTTGAAGGTGTGCTCTAATTGTCGTGGAGGAGGCTGTTTTCCTTACCACTTCTTCTTGTACTTTATTTCAGGAGGCTAAGGATTGGAGAGACATTAGGGAACAGGAAGAGAGGGTGTTAGAAATCGACTAGCTGCGTTGCCTGGGAATAGCTCTTTCTGAGCTACCAATGCACTCTTTCAGTATATGTCACAACACCTGGACAGAGCCAGGCGTTTTCTTTAATCTCAGAATGTGGGGGGAGGAGAAGGCCATGGAGGCGACTCAGTCCATCCTTGGGTCCCTGCTCATCTTACCGAGAAGGAACGACGGCCCTGAGGGGCCAGATGATTTTTACAAGCTGTGCAGCTAGTGGGACACTGTCTCAAAGGGTTTGAAACTGGAAAGTTCACTTGGAGTGTGGCAGCATTGCACATCCTTGCCTGGCATCCACGGATTTGAGATGAGTCCTCATCTTGACCTTCCCCTGTCAACCCGGGATCATCACTCCCTTCTTCATTCCCCGTGTGGGTGCTGTGAACCACAAGCCTGATTATTTTCAAAATTCTGGATTTCCACTTCCTACCGTGGCGGGAACAGAGGCGTTTTCACTTCGCTTTTCTTCCCCGAGGACGTTCTTTGATCCCATTGATGACTCGAGGACTCAGCATTTTCGTGTCACAGTCACTTTGTCTCTGCCAGCTAGCTGTGCTTTAACTGGGGTAGGAACCCGTGAGGCAGACCTGTGGGCAGTACTTAGAAGGTGCTGGGTGAATATTTATTGCCTAAATCAGTGAATTACTGTGGGTCCATCGCCATCTCCCCACCACCATTTTGATTCCCAGTCCTTAAAATGTTACCTCACTAGAGAAGAATGGTATGCAGTTCACCATGTGTCTATGACAATGAAGGAATGAAATGTGGATGTTTGAACCTATCTCTGTCTCCTCTTACATTTTCATTGATGCATAGTTGCAGGCTATAGCAATAGACATAGAAATGCAAAACAATAAAACAATATCCTCAGTGGTTTGTAGGATTCCTTTTGGGGGGAGTGTTTTATTTTGTCAAAGCTGCCAATGCAAAAATTATCAGAAAGGGTTTGGCTTTTATAATGGGGATTTATTAGGGTAAAAACCTGTAGTTCAGAGGCTGTGAAAATGTCCACATCAAGGCATCATCAGAGATGCTGTCTCACTGAAGTCCGGCTGCTGGTGATCCTGGAGTCCTGCCATGTGGCAAGGCACAATGGCGGCTCTCTGTCTGGGTCTCTGCCTTCTCCTCCAGTCCACTTTCTCCCTGAGCTCAGCTGTGGGTGATCAAGCACATGGCAGGACTCATCTCTTCAGCCTTGACCTGCTCCATGGGCCAAGCCTCTCAGGGACCTCTTTCTGTGCCTCTGTGCTCCACTGATTCCAGCCTCCAGCCTCTCTCAGCTTCTCAGGGTTTCACTCTGCCTTTTTCTCAGCTGTAGCTGATCCTGGAGTCCTCTTACACATGACAGGGTAAACTGGCAGCTGTCTTTCTCTGTGGGTGTTTCTGCCTTCAGTTCTCAGTTTACATAAGACCCAGCAAGAGGGTGGGGACGTAACCTGGGTCACACCTCACTGACCTAGTCTAATCAAAAGTAATCTAATCAAGGTCCCTCAACTGAATCTAATGCAATCAAAGGGTCCCACAGCCACAGGAATGGATTAGTTCAAAGAACATGATCTTTTCTGGAATTCTACAAAACTTCAAACTGCCATAGGGGGGGAACAGTATAGCATGGGCCCTTGCAGTTGGGTGGTCTGACAACAAATGCTGACCCCAGCTTTCCAACTGGCCACAGGACCTTAAGCAAATTACTTAGTGGACTCTTTTTTCTTCATTTCCTTGACTAGAAAATGGGATTAATAAGCCTACTTACCTCTTAGGGTTATTGATAGTTACATATTATTATAAACAGAAAACGTGCATAGAGTGTCAGCACCTCCGAAGCCCTTCTCTGGCAGGATTCATGAAATGGCTGTCGGTAACATGCACTTGAACCTCCTGTCTTCAGTGCAGATCCTCCGCACCTCTGCAGCCCAGGTGTGTGGATGGCCCTGGAGTCTTTCTTCTGCAGGTGGGAATGCCAGGAGGGGCTCCCTTATCCTTCTCATCTCTTTTTCAGTTTGCCAAAGGTGTTCTTATTTTTACTCTGTGGTTGTCAGGATATAGAGTGAGAGTCTCTGATCCTGGCTGAAAAGGATCCATATTTGGCTTTTTCTATTTTTAAGGAGCAGATTCAAATAAAGAACACTTATTTCACAGAGGGGATTGAAAGTTTACTTTTGCATTGCATATTGTAAATGAAATGATAGGAGTTTACCAGTAGGGGCAAACAAAATCCCAGACGTTATTCTTAATGAATCCCTCTTTATTAAAAACATGGTATCGTAAACATTCAAATACCATCATTCCAGCCTGAGGACATTACACTGAAAATGTGTATTAAAAATGGCCTCAAAAGTTAGAGTTTCCTAAAACACACACCATTATGGCCATCAGACTGAGAAAACATTTAGGGAAATGCAGCATATTTAAAAAATGACAAGACCTAAATTAGAACATAAAGCTTCTGTGAGGCAATTTCAAGTGCAGAAGATCTAGCCTAGAAACTCCTAACATAAAGATAGAGCACATCTGGGGGATGCTGCCCAGGATTCCCCCCTCTTGAATTGTGTGTGAAATCCATCTACAGTGACAGATTTCTGAGCCAGAAGGGGTCTTACTGTCTAATGGTTCTAAACCCTTGTTTTTCAAATAAGCACCCAGACATGAAGGGAGTTGTAAGACAACAGAAGCTCAGGGCTGGAAGCCAGGGTCCCTGGTGGTCTGGGCTGAGAGGAGTCTACAGACAGCAGTGAAAACATTATCCAGACATTATTCCACCAAGCAAGGCATGGGGCTGGGCCATGTCCTGTGCAATATCAGGAAACATGGGAGCTTCTCACCACCTTTCCCCCTGGTCTCCTGACCACACAGCACAGCTGAGTCCATTCAGGGAGTGACTGTCTTGTGAAACGACTTGTCAGGGACTTTGTACATGTGCTTGAAGGAAAAACTGTGTGTGCCTAGTATGTATGTATTTATTGAGCATGTATCACATAGATATGGGCTGTTTACAGACAGGATGGGCAGTATGGCTCTATAGACCCCGTCTCACGGTTGTCTGTAGTGTTTCTAGAGATGGCAACTTATCACTGGGCTTTTTGCCATGCTGGGTCCCTGTTCACGTCTGGATGGGTGCCCCCAGCATGGAGGCCTCCACACCAGGCCTGGCTGGTGGGAGTGAGCCAGGGCTCTGCATCCTTGATGACGCCAGGGACAGAGGCAGAGGGAAGGACTGTGGGAAGGAGGTGAGTCACCTTGGCCTGCCAAGGTCTCGGTGACGGCAGTTTGCTATTTTGAGAAGCTTGTCACAGCTCAGGTGTGAGTGAGAAATGAATGTGTTAAGAAAAGGAAAGAAATCTCATTTTCCAAAAATTATGTATCCTCTCCTGTATTTGCTAAGGCCGCCATAACCACATGCCACCAGTTTGGTGGCTTGAAACAACAGAAAATGCATTTTCTCACAGCTCTGGAGGCCAGATGTCTGAAATCGACATGGCAGCAGGGCCAGGCACCCTCTGAAAGCTGGAGGGGAAGGTCCTTGCCTCTTCCCATTTCTGGTGTCTTCAGGCAATTTCTCGGTTTGTAGACGCACCACTCCAGCCTCTGCCTTGCCATTGTGTGGCCTTCCCTCTGTGTCTCTCTCTGTGTCCAGATTTCCCCCCTTACAAAGACCCCAGTCGTATTAGATTAGAGCCCACCGTAACCACGCTTCACCTCATTTGACCTAACCACATTTTCAAAGGCCCTGTTTCCAAACAGGGAGTTAGGGCTTGAACATGTCTTTTCTGAGCATACAGTTCAACTCATAACACCCCTCAAAGAAAGGGTCAAGAAATTGTGGGGCCTAAAGCATATACAATTTGGAAACCCACTTTTAAAAAAAAAAATACTAAATGAAGTCCAACATGGGATATATATTTTTTTAATGAGAAAAAACCACAATGAACTACAAATTTTAAAAAGCTGATAAATACTACAAATATACCAAATGTAGGAAAGAATATAAATTTTTAACTAACTCCTTGACACCTCTCTATAATACCTTTTATTTCCTACCTTTTTTGACTGCAGAGTGCTTCACTGCCTCTTCTTTGGACAATACTTTTGTAACATTATTTCCTCTAGATAGAAAAAAAGGTAATTCTGTCCCTCCTCTTGGTTCCCAACTCGTTATTAGTAATGCCATGTCATGCACATTTTTAGGGTTGTTTTCAACTTTATGAAGGGAAGTTAGTGTGGAAGAGAATGTTCTTCTCTGGCTGTGACTAAAATAACTTACAAATTATACAAAAACCTAAGACTGTGCCAACAAACACATTGCTAGGCCCTCTTGGTCTTTGGAAGGTCAAGCTTTGTTCATTAGCACTAAGAAATACCTCACTTTCATCGTTCATGTGCCACAGCTTCAAACCACTTGATATATGCAGTATCATCTCAGCCAAAACGGAGCGCATGTCCTTTATTCCTCCTATATATATTTTTAAATGACAATGCTCTACCAATACCACACTGTGCAAAAGAAAAAAATATAAAAATGTCACCTTCTTCGTGTTTAGTATCCAGGAGGTAAATATTTTATTGTTTTTGGCTGAAAGTCCTTGCAAATCTTACAGATCCAAGAACAAGTTCAAAGTGGTCCTTAAAATTGTTAATTACTCTCCAAAGAGCTGAATTAGTGTTAAAAAGAAAAGGTAGTTCTTCATATTTGTTAAAGGAGTCATCAAATTAGTAAATCACCAATGCCACTTTAGTTGTAGTTTCCATTTTCTTATACTAGAAAAATAGTCCTTTTTTTTCAACAAAATACTCATGCATTCAACCAGATCTGTGCCAGACATGGGATGGGAGATGTGGATATCAAGACAAAGAAGATGAACAATAGTTCCTGTCCTCACCATACTTACAGTCTAAGGGGGATGATGTTAAATTCAAAAGGACACACATTTATGTAATCTAAAGCTTCTTTAAATATAAAAACTAAAAAAAATAATAATAACCAGGTTTGGGGGGAAAAAAAAAAAAGGATATACCGCTAAGTACAGGACATATGATGATGTGTCACTGCATCGCAGTAGTCCTTAGTGAAATTGGTGACTATCTGTTAGTATCTTTATTTTCTTTTTGGTTTACTTGTTTCTTTCCCATCATTCCCATTTGTTCTGATTGCCATGGCAGTGCTGAAGGCCCTCTGAACTGGTACAAAATATGAGTATGGTTTGGCCTTCAGAAGCCCTCAATAGCCAAACACCTTTCCAGCCCCCATGAATAATCGATTCCACAGTGTGGCATGTCCTTATGTGTTCTGCATCTGAAATGCAGTTGCCGCCTTTACCTTCCTTCCCCTGTCCCTTTCAAGGAGAAATAAGCACTTTAATAGTTGAGTCATCAGTTCTTTATTAGCTATTTTCCAATTAGTGAATGACTTTCTCAGTTCTCTCCATCCCCTCCCCTCCCCTCCCGTCTCCTCCCCTTTTCCATCAAATCTTACACCTGTCATCTCCTTTCCTTTTCCCTTCTTTCTCTCACTGCTCCCTCCCATCACCTCCCTCCCTCCCTCCCTCTTTCTCTCTCTCACACACACACATACACTCATACACACACATGCACACACATTCATCCACTCACTGTTTATGCCTCTTAAATCCAGGGCTCTGTAGGATAAAACAGAGGGTATACACCTTTTTTTTTTTTTTTTGAAAGAAGCTTTAGATTACATAAATATTACATTGAAAATATAGGGGGATTCCCATATATCCCATCCCCTCCTTTTCTCACTCTTTCCCCCATTAACAACATCTTTCATTAGTGTGGTACATTTGTTACAATTGATGAACACATATTGAAGCATTGCCACTAACCATGGGCTAGAGTTTACATTAAAGTGTATACTTTGCACTGCACAATTTTATAGGTTTTGACAAAATGTATAATGGCCTGTATCCATCATTGCAATGTCATGCAGGACAATTCCAACGTCCCCAAAATGCCCTATGTTACACCTTTTCTTCCCTCTCCTTCTCCTCTGAACGTCTGGTGACCACTGCCTTTATATCAGTGTTACAAGTTCTTCCATTACTAGAATAATAGTAAGTCTACTTTAATCCGTAGTTGCAACTATGTATCCACTTGAACATATTCATATGCCATAGAAGCATGCCACAGGTATACCCCTCCCCACCCATCCTCCCATCACCAACACCCTGCACCAGTGATCCTCTCCTGCCACAGTTGTGACCCTTCTGTGATCCAAAACCTCCCCAAAAACAAAGCCAAAAAATAAACAAATACAAATAAGAAAATTAATAACAATAATAATAATAAATAACCAATAATATAAAAAAATAAAAAATAATTTTTTCAGTGTCTTTCATCATCTAAGATATGTTATATTTTGTGTACTTCATATGTTCCCCCAGTGTCTTATTTTTTTCACTTTATCTTCAAAGAAGCTTTAGGTTACAGAAAAGTACATAGAAAATATAAGGGATTCCCATATACCCAACCCCCTCCCCCTCTCCCACTCTCTCCTATTAATAACATCTTACTTGAGTAAGGTACATTTGTTAAAATTGATGTACAGATATTGAAGTATTGCTACTAACCATGGTCAATGGTTTACATTATGGTTTACATTTTGCACCATACGCTTTTATAGGTTTTGACAAAATTTAAAATGGCTTGTATCCATTATTGCAAGATCATGCAGAACAATTGCAATGCCCTAAAAATGCCCTAATTCCATCTATTCTATTCTTCGCCCCCCCCCCCGAACCAATGATAACCACTAAGTTTCAATTTTTGAAGAATAAGTTTCATAGTTACATGCAATAATATTGAAGGCTTGACATAATGGTCTGTTTTCTTTTATTAGGCACTTCCTATGTTCTCAAGAAATTCTTGCCCCTCTAATTGAGAACATAGAAACTCTCCCCAGGATGGGAGTTTAAGATTTTCTTGTTTATTGTGTGGGTCTCCACCCACTGAGGTAACACACTATGACAAGATGAACACTTTCCTATTCCATAGAGACATGCTTCAGGTGTGCACTTTCCCACATATCCCCCCACCACCGACACCCTGCACCAGTGACCCTCCCCTGCCATATTTTCCAAAAGAACATTCCCACCATTGTAGTTTTAACCACAGACCTACAAATCCCCAGAGTTCACCTGCTCCTTCCTCCAACCCTCCCACCAGTTCCATGGATAGTCCAACCCAAGCCTTCATCCTATTCCCCCTCACATTCCTGCACCCTCGAACCCAATCACATCACTGTACCACTCTTACCCCCATCCACTGCCCTATCTCCCTCTTCTACCTTACCATAGATTTTGGCCATACTGAGCATTGGCTCACCACCCCCTACTCCCTTCCTGTCTCCTGATAACCTATCTTCCAGACTCTAGCTCTGTGAGTCTGCTCAATATGCTTGGGTCGTATCAGTGAGGTCATGTAATATTTGTCCTTTAGTGACTGGTTTACTTTACTCAACATAAGGTCTTCATGATTCATCCATGTTATCCAGTGTGTTAATACTGCATACCTTCTTACAGCTGAGTAATATTGCGTTGTATGTATATACCACAGTTTGCTTATCCATTCCTCTTTGATGGACACTTGGGTTGCTTCCAACATAGTGAATAATGCTGCTATGATCATTGGTGTGCATATATCTGTTCATGTCCCTGCTTTCAATTCTTCTGGGTATATACCCAGAAGTGGGATTGCTGGATCATATGGCAGTTCTGTAGCTTCCTGAGGAACCACCAAACTGTCCTCTTCAATGACTGCACCATTCTACATTCCCACCAGCAGTGGATGAAGGTTCCCTTTCCTCCACATCCTCTCCAACATTTGTAGTTCCCTGTTTTTTTTTCAATAGCCACCAGTCTAATAGGTGTAAGATGATATCTCATTGTAGTTTTGATTTGCATTTCCCTAAGCTAGTGATGGTGAGCATCTTATCATGTGCTTTTTAGCCATTTGTATTTCTTCTTTGGAGAAACATCTATTTAAATCTCTTGCCCATTTTTCAAATGGATTGTTTGCCCTTTTATTTTTGAGATGTAGGATTTCTTTATATATGCTGGATATTAGGCCCTTATTGGATAAGTGGTTGCAAATATTTTCTCCCATTTGAGTATGCTGACTTTTCACTTTCTTGACAAACTCCTTTGAAGCATAAATGTTTTTAATTTTGAGGAGGTCCCATTTATCTATTTTTTCTTTTGTTTCTCACCCTTTGGGTGTAAAGTCTATGAAACCTTTTCCTACTACAAGATCTCATAGATGCTTCCCTACATTATCTTCTAGGAGCTTTATGGTTTTGGCTCTTATATTTAGGTCTTTGATCCACCTTGAGTTAATTTTTGTATAGGGCGTGAGATGGTGATCCTCTCTCATTCTTTTGTGTGTGGATATCCAATTCTCCAAGCCCCATTTGTTGAAGAGGCCATTCTTCAGCAAGTCCCAGTTGAGTGGGCTTGGTGGCCTTGTCAAATATCAGTTGACTGTATATGCGAGGATCTATATCAGAACCCTCAATTTGGTTTCATTGGTCAGTGTGTCTATCCTTGTGCCAATACCATACAGTTTTGACCACTGTAGCTTTGTAGCTTGCTTTAAAGCCAGGTAGCATGATTCCTCCAGTTTTGTTTTTCTTTTTCAATATGTTTTTGGCTATTCAGGGCACCTTGCCCTTCTAAATAAATTTCATAATTAGCTTTTCCAATTCAGTAAAAAATGTTGTTGTAATTTTTATTGGGATTGCATTAAATCTGTAAATTAATTTGGGTAGGATAGACATATTAATGATGTTTAGTCTTCTAATCCATGAACATGGAATAGTCTTCCATTTATTTATGTCTTTTTTATTTCCTTTAACAATGTTGGGTATACACCATTTTGCACATAACTGGGGACCAAAAGATTCAGTGACTCTGGCTTTCTAATAAAAAGTGCTGTGTCCACTCAGAATCAGGGCTGTGCAAATCAGAGCCATGTGATCCTTGTCCAGGAGCAGGCATGGGTGGACCTGGCTTGTGGATACCAGATGGCATACCTGCCACCACTTTGACTTATACCCTACACCCTCTCCTATCTTCCTGTCCAGCCATGTGGACTGGATGTCAGGTGAAGCCCTCAATTTGGAAATATGTATTACTAATCCTTTTCAGTGGAAGTGGGACTCTCAGGATAAGGTAGCCTTAAAATATTTTTATTTGAAATATGGCACATTGCTTAGAGAAACTGAGATTGTTTGTAAAACTATACCCTTGTATTCCTCATGACCACGGAACCAATGTAAATCAGGATAAAGATGAAGAATGTATGCAATACCTTTAGGAAGCTGGATTCCACAGAATATATCGAAGGTCCAGAGGAAGTGATGTAGAGCAGTGATTCCTAAACCTTCAGGTGTGTACAAATCACCTAGAGAGCTGGTGGAAGCACAGATCGCTGGATGCCATCCCCTGAGGTTTTTCACTCAATACTTCTGGGTTAGGGCTCAAGATTTTGCATTTCTAAAAGGTTCCCAAGTGATGTACTGCTTCTGGTCTGGGGACCACATCTGAGCTTGTTGCAGATGCCTGTTAGCTACCTGAGTTAGGTTAAGAACAGTGATAATTTGAGATTGTTGTAGTTCATTGGAGAATCTGTAACTTTGCGTACAATTGAGAATGTTCCTTCAGCACACCAAATACTGACTAGCTGAGATATATTTAATCTTGAAACTGCTTCTATTTATAGATTACTTCAGTGAGTTAGTAATGAAACCCAGGCTATGAAGTTAGACAAGCCCAGCCATCTAATAGCTCTGTGATTTAGACAACTTAACTCATATCTGTGAGCCTCAGTTTACTAAATAATAAAATGGGGAAATATATTTTAACTGATGGTTATAGAGATGAACAAGGTAATGTGTATAAGCCTAAGCCATTTGTTCTCATGTATCTGTATTACTTAAATAGTGGATTCATGTTTTTCATCAGTTCTGGAAAAGAACCAGCTATTTTTTTCTTCAAATACTACTCTCCTCTATTCTTCCTTCATAGCCTCTTATTAAACTTATGTTAGACCTTCTCAGTTTATCCTCTGTATTTTTTTCTTATTTTTCATTGCCTTTTCTCTCTGTGCAGCATCTTGGGTAATATCTTCAGATCTGTCTTCTTGTTCATTAATTTTCTTTTTAACTGTGTCTAATCTGCTATTAAATTTATTGACTGAATTTTTTTCACCAATTGTTTTTTAAAAAATTTCTAGAGGTTCTATTTGTTTTTATGTTCATTTGTTTTCAAATCTTGCTGGACATTTTTAAGTCCCTTATGGTTTTCCAATTTTTATGATTCCATCTTTGATTTCTTTAACATTTCATACTTAGTTATTTTATATTCTATATCTGATTATTCTGTCCTTCCCTCCTTCTTTCTCATAACACATATTTATGAGTTTGGTGATCTTTTTGAGCTTGTATTTGATTGAGATCCATCTGTGGGACTCCTGAGTTTCCTACATTGGGAGTTCTTTCCTCCAGAGTTGAAGAGGATTCTTCTGGACAGGTCCCTGCTTTAATGTGGACATCTCAGATTCAGGTTCCCATCTTGCTGCTGGCCTCATTGCTGATATTGATTTTTGCCCTTGGGCCAAGCCCACATTTTATCCACTTATTTGTGTTTGGCAGACATAAGCCTCATGTACCACAATAAAGCTAAGTTTAATCATCACTCTCATACACTGCCATCATTGATCAAAGCCTGACCTTTTATTTGACATATGTGGTTCTGGGGCCAGAGTCAACATCAAGGATCACAACTTGTTGAAGTAAAAAGTTCTAAGGGAGCTGTGTGCTGATGCCAATATCAGTTCCTTGGAGCTGATCAAGATCCCCATGAACCTGGAGGATAAGCAGCAGGACCTAGTGGAACCAAAGCAGAGAGAGAGGGCATTCGTGCTGAAATATTTAAAAGGCAGATGTCATTTTTCAAAACTTTATTTTTAAAGAAGTTTTAGATTACAAAAAAAGTTACATCAAAAACATAGGGGATTGCTACATACCCTACCCCTCCCTCTCTCACATTTTCCCCCTATTAATAGCATCTTACATTAGTGTGGTACATTTTTTACAATTGATGAACAAAGATTGAAGCATTGCTACTAACCAAGGTCTATAGCTTACATTATGGTTTACACTTTGCAGTGTACAATTTTATAGACTTTGACAAAGTGTATAATGGCCTGTATCCATCATTGTAATATCATGCAGAACAATTCCAATGCATTAAAAAATGCCCCCATGTTACATCTATTCTTCCCTCCTCCCTCCCTCAGAACCTCTGGTAACCACTATCTTTATATGAGTGTTACAAGTTCGTCTGTTACTACAATTATAATAAGTCTGCTTTAGTGCATAGTTGCATTCCCCCCTTATGTTTGTTCATTCCTCAATCTTGAGGATTTAAGGATGGTGATGCCCACTGTCCTTCAGATTGAGAGTGGGCTTAGATCTTATGGGGAAGATGGAAGGAACTGTTTTGCTTGCAGTTGTAGATACTCTCTGCTTTTAGGATGGGGTTTTTCCATCATCATCATTTTGTTAGTTGTCCTGGGTGAGTTCGATGAACTGGAGAGTAGGTGTTGGCTGCAACTCTGCTGAGATTCAGAGCTCAAACAGCATATGAACAGTGAGAAGATTTAAGTCTTTGGGACCCATATTTAATGGGTATAGTGCTAATTAAAGGTTCAAATAAAGGGGACATAAGAACCATGTGTAGGGAAATTATAAATGAGTCCAACATTTATTGTGGGAATAAGATATTATAGATTCCAAGGTAAGGCCCACTGACAGGTTGCTGAATTCCTGGGGTTGTCTACCCTGCCTAGTGTCTGGATGTCTCTAGAGCCCTCTGGAGCACCCCTGTTTGAGGCTTTGTACACAGTGGCAGTTAGCGAGATCCACCTGAGATGTGAATAAGTGTAACCTCTGCAATGATCTCCCGACTCATTTTGAAATCTCTTAGCCATAAAACCTCTTTTGTATTTAATGTTTCCTCCTTTTGGTCAAGGACTTTTTCCAAACCAAAAGGCAGATGTCTTGAAGAACAGTTTTTTTGGTCCCAGATTTAGACTTCTGTTCTATACTGATCTTGCTTTCGTTGTTTGTATGGAATGCATACATGCCTAAATTTTGCTGTGGTGCAGGGCAAACATACCCAGAAATGTCATTTGCTTTTGTCTTTCATAGAGCAGTAAGTTGACTCCTGACAAGGGGATCCCGGCCCTTTATTGACATCCACTCTGTCCATAGCGTCACTCCCACATCCTCTCCTTCCTCTCTGCTTGGTTCTTCTTAAGAAGCTGCGGCGGGGGGAGGACTGGACTGAGCCCTACATGGCAGCATCTGCCAACCTGCTCCTCTCTAAGACACAGCATCAGCCCTGGAGGGGAGGATGGGAGGTCAGCCAGGAGGACACCTCTGTCTAGCCATGGGCCCACCCCAGTTGCAATGAATGTATAGTATATGCACCCAGCCTATCCCAGGAACTCTCCCTCCCCTCCACCCAACTGTCCTCCACTCTGCCACCGGAAAGTAGAAAGCCTAGAGGGCCAGAATGAGCTCTGGCTGTTGTGTTTGCAGCAGGGCTTTCACCACCTCCTAGGTCCCCTCTTCCCCATCCAGCACCCCACATCTTCACCAATCCAGGAGCCGATAGGCAGTGAAAAGGGGTTCAGCCCTTCTAAGTTTGCCCTCTCCCCACCTGACCTTGGCAAGGTGCTTTGACATCTCTGAAATGCAGGCTTGCTCATCACACACCCTGATGCTATCTGCCCTGGGAGGTTCAGGGGGGACACCAGTAAAAGTAGCCATGCCTCAGCAGACCTGAGTTCAAAGCACTGAAATCCCACACTTAGTAATAGCAAATACACAAATCTGTAAACTTATTCCTCCAAGAGCATCACTGGGAAAAAAAATATGCTAGGGCTCCCAAAAACCAGCCTGAGGCCCTTTGACCCTGAGGGCAGAAAGCAGCCAAGCGAACAGGAGCAGGAAGATTTGCCCTGTGTCTGCTCCTCTGCGCCAGGCTTAACCTCGGCGGGGGTGCCATAGGCTGTGGCACATTCGCTGAGGAGCATGAGGCAGCAGGGAGGAGAAGCAGTATTTAAGCTCCCAGACCAGTTTTTCCCGTATGGCAGATCAAAAATAGCCCGGCCCAGGATTCGCCTGCAGCCAGCAGATATCTCAGAGTCGCTGGCCGTTAGTGGCATGGAGCCTTCTGGTCTCTGCCGCCTACCGATGTTGGGCCTGTGGGTTTCCTTTCTCTGCCCTCACTTCCTGCCAGCTGCTGCGGTCGCTGCTCAGATGGCGTGTCCTTGGCCGGTAGCTGTGCCTGCTGGCTCCGCTTGGCAGCGGGGTTGGCACTGCAGGGCCTTCAAGTGTGGTCACCCATCCTGCTGGCGCGTCGTCTCGGGAGACTGCACGAGCTGCCTGGGCTGGAGTGCCAGAAGGGAGGGACTCTTGTAGGACCCACTCTCTTGGGGAGTCTCAAGGAATGTGTGGCTTTGCAGAAAGAGTTTCTTCAAAAGCAAGAGATACTGTTTCCATCTTGTACCAGCTTTCTTTTTATCCTATTTTGATTATGAAATATAAAACATATAAAAAAAGTGTATAATGATATATGTAAAGCTTGATAAATAATGGAAAAACAAACACTGTTATAAATATTGCTCGTGTCAAGAAATATAATATGGCCAACTGGCAACACGTTCGGAAAAAGACCTTGAATAAAAGGGGGAAAAGGTAAAGAGAAATGAGTTCACATGGCTAG